>LSSK01001911.1:0-19241 GCA_001969505.1 Zancudomyces culisetae
CTTCTGTTCCTACGCAAAGATTTAAAGAGTTTTTCTTTGGGGAAAATTACAAAAAGATTCAAAAAAAAAGAGAATCAACACAATCAAAGCAAGAAAGGTCGGCTCAATTTGCGAATTTTTAGAAAGTTGAGGATAAGGCGTTAGTTAAATTTGTACTTTGTGACTTTCTATCCTTTATTGTCATTTACAGAACTTTTCATGCTTCCAGATTCTAATATCTGGTACTTAATATCTAATTTCCAGTATCGAGTTATTGAATATATGTACAAAAGCTGCACAATTGCGCTTAATTAGTAGAAAAAAAGATCAGTATTAAATATTTCTATGCTTTAACCCAATTAACAAATATCAGAAAATGGATATGGAGATAAAAAGCAATAGTTTTTTCAAGGCTCGAATGGCAGCGGAGATGCAACAACCAACTGAATCGGAAATAGATAAATACACGGCGTTTACCAAAGATAATATTTGTAAGCTCCAGTCGCCGGATAGGGACAAACTCACCACAAATCAAATTCTAGATACTGCTAAAGGCCAGCAATTTTAGGAGGGAGTAGTTTATTTCTATTTGGGGCTTTCCAAGATTCTTTTTTCTGTTCAAAAAATTTTTCCGATTAGCCAAGTTAAAGCTTAAATGGGTGGATGGTAATTTGGAGTGTTGGTTATGTTTATGGGCATTGGTTTAGCAGTACGATTATTTACATGGAAGTCGGGCTTTAAACAGCTGCATAGACTTGCTTAAACTTCGATTCGCGTTCTGTTTGGGTCTGTTTTTGTTTTACCTTGTTTTCAAGCAACTCTTCAATTGATTGGATTTCTGGTGATAATCTCCAAATAAACTGTACTATCTTTCTTTTTGCTGCCTCTGATAGTATAATCAATTGGATGTGAAGAACTCTGTTATTAGGTGTTGGTTTTGAATGTAAATGCCACAACGCTACCACCAATGTTGCCAATGTTGCCAATGTTGCCAATGTTTTTACCAAATGTGGAGAGGGCTAAACACACAAAATCCTAATTATAGCATAACCAAAATTCTTTGACAACTAACCTGGCATTTTACCTACCATGTATAGATAGGACAGCGAGGGGTTAGTATTGTACACGTATTCCCTTTCTTTACCAAAATAGCTTTTCGAAAAAAAAAGAAAGGAAAAAAGTTACTTTTGGCATTGCACAGGTGGAAGTCAATGCCTAAGGTGTGTATAAACATAGTTGCTTCTGAACCATTCTGTCAAGTAGCGAAATTAGCGTTTTATTTTAATGTATTGGGCAAGATACCATTAAAAAGCAAGCCATGATAAATGACTAGACCCATATCTTCACCACAACTTTTTTCCAACATTTTTGAAATGCTGCTATCATGTAGTGGATACCAAGTACTTTCGAATAATGCTTGTGTTTTTGCGTTTCGTTTACAACCATTCTCTCACATTTTTAAGAGCTGCTCGCATTTTTCATTGTTTTCCATTGAAAGTACAAACATGAAGATTGATGAGCAATGTTCAAGATAGTAGTGAATTAGAGCATGTAGAAATCGCTTTTTTTATTATCTTGTTTAAACAAAGTACAAGTTCACACAATCAATAGGAACAAATACCAGTAATGAAACCAAAAAATGTTTTTCTTTATTTTCTTTGTCAGTGGAATAATCGCATGCATTAATTTAAACTCTCCGTATCCAACTATCATGAGATGTAACGCATACTCAAAAAAGTTTGGATCGGAAAAGTGGTATGTGTGACTTTGTGTCTGTGTGAACATTTTTTTTATTGATCAAGGATGTGTTAAAAGGAACCTATCGTAGTCTTTCACCTTCACTTTATGTTGTTTTTTTGGAACCTTGTCTGAAATTGGAAGGAAATCAATAAAAATGAAAGTATGATTATCGGCTAACTATACCTTCCAAGTTCCGCTGTAGTACACAAAGGCTCAGCACTTGAAAATGTGTATTCTGAGCGTGCTCGATATAAATTTTACACTATTTCTTGTTCCAAGTGGTACAGCCTTATAATGAAATGTTTGGCGCAAAAGTGGTTTGTGTATGCAGCTAGAGATGAGTTGAAACCGAAATATTGCGTCTTCTAACTACACAACATTCTATAATCCCTTTTGTATAATAATTGATTAATGGAATCGGTGAATCGTCAGTAATGTCAAAGCCGACCTCTAAATAATGCTGTTTGGGAAAAACGCAAAAATATATTAGCTAGTGAAAGCTAGAGAATATCATCACAATTTTATTTCACTTATTCAGCCAAAATGGGATAGTAGGAGCAAACATACGTTTTTAACATATACAAGCAGGTGGGTATTACAAATTAAATGCTACCTTTCTTTTTTGTTTTGGTAGAAAGAAAAGGTATAAATACTTACAAATTTTCGTTTAGTGATTCAACATCAACTTTATCTATCGGGTTTAACTTATAGTTAAATTAAAGTAACAACCAAAGATTGAAATATAAACTCAACACCAAGTAGCGATACTTGTAAATTAATACATAAATTAACACAGCAGATTAACAGTATTAAAAATGATTGGAATCAGTAAGAGCATTGGACTTGCACTAATTGGATTTACCACACTGGTACTTTCAGGTGACGCACAGAAGAAGGATGACTATGGAGCCGTAACCTACAACAAGCATGATGGTGGAAAGGTCGACTACAAGTCATATGGTGAATATGATAGTTACAGCTATGGTTCAGACCGTGATGGTTACAAGGGTGGTCAAGAATACTGGGGCTATAAATACCATCATCACCGCCACAACTGTAAGCGTAGAAAGGGGAAGAAATACTATGATGATGACAAGAAATATGTCTACCAACCTGACTACAACAATAAACACGATGATGGATATAAAAATGACTACAATGACGGATACAAAAATAACTACAATGATGGATACAAAAATAATTACAATGATGGATATGGTAAGAACTAGCTAATCTTTTTTTTTTATGCTAGAGCTCTGTTAATACTTTATACGTTTTTATATTAATTAGGTTATCAACAAAAGGTATGGAAGCGTGGTTTGGATGAATACCATCAGGAAGGTAAATGTAGAGGCGATTCATACCGCTGTACTGGATGGAACGCAAATACATATTTGCAATGTGATGAGGGTAAATGGCTTGTAAGAGAGTGCGGACCAGGTACTGTATGCAAACAAAATGGGCGCCATAGCATCTACTGTGGATATCCATAAGCATGGAGCTGTTTGATTTATATTTAGTGGTTACTTCTACATAGTCTTTTTTTTTAAATCACTTTTGATATTCAATAATTTTGGTATTTTGGTATTTTGCATTATAAATATTAACTATAAATAAACTATATTAAAAAGAAAAACCACAACTAGTTACTCTTAATTTTTCTTCTTTATAACTTTGATGGTTCTGTCCAAAATATACACAGGATTTCAAAATAAACATGATGTAGTAAGTTGGTGATAAAAGATATTTAACTCCAAAAATATGAATAATATAATACTTTATCTAGGTGGTACATATGATAATAAAATACTGGTGCTACTAAAAATGAAGTTAATCGTGTAGTCTCAAATACTGCTAATAAGTTATGGTAAATAAACAAGTAAAAGTAAATAAATGTATATCCAAAATGATTTGTAGAATAAAAATGACTTTTTATTCTTCACAGCTTTGTGCGCCCTTCCAGAATCTTTGATTCTTTGTTATGCGTAGTTATAGCCCATTCCTATTTACATTATTATAGTGTGTTTAGTGTTTATAGCAAACATTGATTTGTGTCACTTGACAGTGTTGGAATAAATGATAGCCATAGTAAAAACAAAACAAAACAAAAAAAAGAAGAATTCCCTCTGTAGCCGTATCGACCCATGCCATATCCACTAGAGTATTCATAAACACAATCGTACGAATCATATTTGTCGGGATTTCTACCATCATAGTTGTATCCCCTTTTTGAAATTTTGGGTTTTTCTTCATTTGGCGAAGCAGAGGTACTGTTGTCTTGTTGATTTTTTGGTGTAGAATCAACCTGTTTCACAAGCATCTTTTCGCCGGTGGTATCTTTACTATCCACTTTAATATCATATTCTGCACTGTTTCCATAGTTATTCTGGCCGGACCAACCGTTTTCATATGCACCATCTGGTGCTTTTATGTCATCATAGTCATTTCTCCACTTTCTTTCTTTGCATTTCCTGGAGAACTCTGGCCAGTGGCGGCATTTGTAATCCAGTAGGTCATACCCATCCTTACCAGGCAAAACAGCAACGTATATTTTCTTACTGTAATACTCGTCAGGAATAAAGCCTGAAGAAGCTAATACTGCAATCAAAAGCAAGATAATAGAAGCATAAATCATGGTGGGTGATGAGATCTTGGTTGTCTCCAACTTATTGATAGTTGATAATGGGTGTTTCGGTTTTTTTATTATGTGTAAGTGTATGTGTAAATTGAGGTTATACTATTTGTTTGATAAGTTTTTATGTGAATATATTTGGTTGTTTATTGTCACTATGGGATAAAACATGTAGAGAAACAAACCAAGGAAAGAAAATCTAATTATATGATATATTCGTTTTTCTTTTCCTTTTCCTTGGAAAAAAAATAGTTACATAAACTCAAGTAAATCATGTTTTAAGCTAGGTAATGGAATCATGGTAAACATGAGAAAGAGAAAGTATTTGGATTTACTGGTATTTTATCAATTCAAATTCTTCTTTAATACCAGGGATGTTGTTTTGTATAAGATGGTAATAAACAAAACTGGGTTTAAAGACGTAATTACTTGGGCTATTTTTTTTTGTGTGTGAACTTTTACAAGTGAAATGAGATAGGTATTGAGTACAAACTTATTACTATGGGTCGGTAAATTTTGAATTCCAAGAGAGAAGAATTAGAGAGAATAGTGTGAGAGACGGGGTTTAAATTCAGATTGTAGTGGGTCGCTTACGGACAAGTAATATGTATTACCTTTTTTATTCTTGCAATTCTATTTTTTTTGTAAAAAAAAAAACGAGAAAACAATACTGGGTATGTGCAAGTTCGAGGTACATATTTACGTTTATGGGCGGTGTGTGTGTTTGTGTTGATAATATCATGAGTTCACAAGTATTCTTTGAGTGACTATAAAATTATTTTTTATTGAACAAAGGACAAATATTTTCACAGAGTTAATTTTCTTGGCTCGTTTTTAGGTAGGTTATAATGTGCCAATACAATGAATAGCAGATGATTTGAATTCCTATACTTTCCCCTAGCTGTACCAAGAAATACGTGTTTGTTAGTATATTATGAGTCCTACAAAAAACCGTTAAAATTATGACGAGAGTGTGGATTATGTATGAAAAAGTACTGGGTATGAGGTATACCATTGAATGTTCAAACATTCAAGAATTGTGATGCTGCTTGATAAGTTATCTCTTCCAATACAATAAGTATAATGGGCGGAGCTTGGAAATATTACTGATAAATTCTGGTAATGAGAATTGAGCAAGAGATAGTTTTGGAATGTTACCAACCAGTTCTTTTTTGTTCTTATAACAGAAAAAGAAATTGGGTAAGGTTAATCAGTTGAGTAAAAGAAAGTTAAGGAGAAAATAGGTAGGAGGAATAGTAAGAGTAGTAGGAATGGATGGAATTCTGTAGCAGATTATCATAAAACAAAATGGAAGAATTCTAAAATAATGCGGGCATATTTAGGTGATAACACCTTTGAAACATTTTCCCTTTTTTTCTTCAGAATGTTGGAAATTTCAATCAATGTTGCTTTTGTAATATACTAGTAATACTAGCAAAGACAGGAATAAAACAGGTAAAGAACAGGAGGGTACAAGAAAAAAATAAGGGGAAAAAAAAACATGAAAGAAAGGATAACGGTAACATAAAAATGCAGAGCGTAAAGTCCATTACCTAGTAATGCCCAAAATCTACTCTGTTGATCACAATAATTCAAAACACAATGTAAAAAATAAATAAAAAGAGAGTAAATAAGGAAATGAATAGGTATCTATAAAATTTCGGGGGGGGGGTGGATAGTAAATATGTAATTGGTAGTGAATTACAAACAATTTTGGTATTGTTATTCTAAAGAATGTAAAACCTAAACATAATCTACCCAAAACATAGATAGAAGGAGAAGAAAAGAATAATGAGTGAACCGGACTAACTATTATTTAAATTAATCAGTAAAATGTAACAATATTAGTAGAAAAAACAGTAAACATATTTGGTAGATTACCAAAACAAATACTCGTGAATGTTAGTAAGTGTATAAGCTAGTAAATGAAGAATTACTGAGGTAGTATGAGGTAAAGATATAATAGTGTTATAGTGTAAATAAAGGAAGCGGGATGGCAAAAAAAAAAGATATAAATACACCAACGAAAATACACAACGAAATAAAATTATTCAAACTCATCAATAACAAAGATATTTGTCTTGAAAACTTACAAGTTTTAAAGATATCCAATATAATAAGTTAAATCAGAGGAAAAATACAATTGGTACTAATTCTAGGAGCCAGAACTCAATAATAATTAAAGAGTGAAAAAAGGATAACAATAATTTTTTTTTAATAAAAACACAAAGACTACTTTATTTGAAACTTCATCATGGTAAAGGTTAATTCAGGAATAGTACTTGCACTCATTGGATTTACCAATGCAGTACTCTCAGGATCCGTTAAAAACAACAAGAGAGGAGAGGAGGAGAAATCATATGTTCCAGAGTCTGATGGAAACAAGGTTGAGTATCAACCTCAACAATATGATAATGGCCATGCTCAAGATTACAAGAACGAAGAAAAAGATGGTGACGACAAGTATGACGACAAAAAAGATAATGACTACAAAGAAGATGGACATGATGGAGATGATGGAAATGAAAACAAAGAGGTTTACAAGCGCGGAGAGTACAGACAAAATGATGATAAGCACCGCCACCATGATAATAAGCACCGCCACCATAAGCACCGTCCTCACCACAATGACAGACATAGACATAAGGAAGAGCACAAGCACAGAGAGAAACACATTGTAAACCCAAAGTACTACAAGCGTGGAGAATATGATAACAACAACTACGATAACAACAACAACTATGACTATAACAACAACCAACAAAACTATAATGTCGATTACAACAACAACAACAACAACAACAACTATGGAGGATATGATAATGGAAGTTGGGGACATGGAAGATGCTGGGGCGACTCATACCGCTGTATCGGAAAAAACAAGGGTGTATACCTTCAATGCGACCACAACAGATGGATTGTGAGACCTTGTGGACCAGGAACTGTCTGTGTACAGAACGGATACAAGAGCATATACTGCGGATACCCATCACCATGGTATTAAGCAAACTCACATGATATCAGAGAAAGAGAGAGAACAATAATGAGGAGGAAAGATTTTCTCTCCACATTTTTATTTTTTTTATTTTGCATTTACAACACATTAATTCGAGTTCATTTAGCATATTACATTTATTCAGTTATTTTAACTAGTTATCATTATTAGTTATCATTTTAATTATTATTAATATTATTATTTATTTTGGGTTAAAGGGAGGAGTCGGAAGAGGAGGAGGAGGAGGAGTCGGTGATTCATAAGTGAGAGAAAAAAACCCAAAATAATCACAATTTACAATACATACACATACATACATTAATTAATCAATAAACAAATATAAAGAAAATCTCTCCATAAATATCCATACACAAAAGATATACAAAACAAAAGAAAGTAACCCAATACTAAAAAAAGTATAAAAAAAAAATAAAAAACTAAAAAGTGATAATAAAAAAAAAGAGAGAATTATTCATCATCATCATCATCATCCTCGCCATAGTTATCATTTTCATACTCAAATTCTGATGAAGTATCGTCAATATAATTAACTCGTTTTCGTTTATTAGAAGATCTAGTGGCTACAGAACGAGTACTTGTACTTGTATTTGTATTTGCAATTGATAAGCGATTGTTATCATTAGAATAGGTAGTATTTTGGTTATGGCTTGTTGAGGAGGATCTAGTGTTCATAGTTGTAGTTGGTTCAGCACTGAGACTAGTACTACGAGAGGAATGAAGATGTGATTTTGAATCATGTTGAATTGGTAATGGAGAAGAAGATTTCTTTCTAGTATTATAAGGATTTGAGTTGTGGGATTTGGAGGCTGGAGATTGAGATTGAGGAGGAGAAACATGGAGTGAAGGAGGAGGGCGTTTTCGAAGACGCATTTTTGAAGAGGAATCTGAGATTGAATTTTTATTTCGATCAACATTTTGTAATGAAGAAGACGAAGAGGAAGAAGAAGAGGAAGAGGAAGAAGAGGAAATGGAGGTTAGAGATGATGGAGAAGAGTGGGTTGAGGAGAGAGAAGAAGAAACAGAAAGGTGTACACGTTTTACAGACAAATGAGATGGATTGTTATTAGAGTTTGCATTGTCGTTTGTATGGGGAGGGTTGTGGGGAGAAATTGATAAAAGAGAGGAAAAAGTAGGAGAGGAAAAGGCGGGATTATTGGATGAAGGAGTTGAAGAAAAGAGAGGAGAATTCTGAACAAAAGAAGTATATTCAGCAACCAATAAAGCAGCACAAGTAGAAACTTGGGAATCCATACCATTAAAAGTAAGGGAATTATGGTAAATAAGAGACAGATCGTAGTGAAGAGCATCCAATGAGCGATAGTAGTGGTTGAGAAGTCGAGCCTTAATCATACACAGAGAGGAAGGATGAGCAACATGAGATAGATATGCCGGGTAATCGGAAAAATCGACGTGGTAGATAAACCATTCAGAGTTATTGGAAGTTATCAGGGAGTTGAGGATGGAAACAAGAGAGGAATCGGGAGCTAGCGATTGGGAGGAGAGAGAGTTGCGGAGTGAGGTGGAGGAGTTGAAAATATGCCAAAGTGAAAGATAAATAGTAGTGGAATCAGAGGAGGAAGAATTGTTGTTGTTGGAAAGAGATGCGGATATACAGTGATATGGTTTCAAGAGAAGATTTGTTGAAGAAGAAGAAGAAGAAGAGGGGTCAGAGGAGGAGGAGAGAGAAGAGGAAGAAATGATAAAGGAGGTAAGACGTTCTCTACAACAAGCAAGTTGATCAGTAGTATTTGAATCAGTATCATGATCAGAACTTTCCAAAGCAGAGTTTAAAGAATTCGATAAAGAGGGTGAAGGGGCGGAAGACGAAGATGAGGATGAGGATGAGAAGGAGGGATAATAGATGGAAAGAGAATTGGATTGGTTGTCAGCAAGTACAAAATTCTGATTGAGTAGTTCCATAATACTCGATTTAAAAATGGAATAAAGCACAAACCGATCAAGATTATCTGGACCAACAACAAGGGATAAAGATTTATCGTTGGAAGGAATGTTGTTGGATAAGAAAAAGGCTAGGCGAGAGTCATAATCGTTGCTGATATCAATAGTGTTGGTGAGAGTTAGGTGGATTTCAATGTGGGATTTGGAGTTTCTATTGGACTTGGATGATGCACTTAGTAGGTAATTGATCTGTTTAACCCGAGCATATTTTAAATGGTCTAGTTGTCCATCGTCTTTGGATATATAAATGATTTCATCGTTTAGTTGAGGAATATATATGGAAAGAAGAGGCTTTTCAGTAATCAGTAGAGGAGCAGGAGTGTTTTTGGCTACTAGTAGAGGATTGAAGAGAGGAAAAGATGAAGGAGTTTTAACTTGGGAGGACAGGTTGTTAGAACTTTGTTCAGGTTCAGATTCAGAGTCAGCAGCAGAAGCAGAGTCAGCAGAGTCAGTAGCGGAAGCAGAAGCAGAAGCAGAATTAGAATCAGATTGGGATTGGGATTGTTGCTCTTCATCAGTATCTTGAATATGATAGTTTCGACGAGGACGAGACGATCTACGAGTAGGCTGTTGTTGTTGTTGTTGTTGTTCATGATGAGATCTTTCAGGACTAGTAGATAATCTACGAGATAATTTTACAACTCTTCCAGATCTTGTAGTAATAGTAGCCGGTTGTAAATTTGAAGAAGTAGAAGTAGAAGTAGAAGTAGAAGCACGGGTAGCAGCAGCAGCACGAGTAGCAGCTCTTGTAGTTATATGAGGTGTATTTGAAGAAGTAGAATTAGAGTGGGAATATGCATGGGAGTTGGAATTGGAATTGGATGTAGAATGAGAAGTAGAAGCATAAAGATGATCATTTCTACCCGTTCTGGTTTGACGAATTCTTCGTAAATTTTCATATACATTACGTCTAGTTTCGGGATCACGACGAGAATCAAAAGAATTACGGTTATTGACAGAACGACGATTGGAACGATTGGAACGGTTGGAGCGATTGGAACGAGAGGTAGTTGTACGTAAGCGATACTCAGCATCATCATCACTACTTGAATGAATAGTAGTAGTAGTGGTGGTGGTGGGTTGTTGAGCTTCAGCACGAGCTCTGGTTCGAATACGACGTTGAGATCTAGTATTGGTAGAAGATGAAGAGAAATTGGATCGAGAGTAATTGTTGTTTGTACTATAATCAGAATCGTACATGGCAGAATATCTAAACATTGCAACATCATCATCGTCAACAACCATGTCATCATCATCGTCATCATCGTCACCTCCATCTGTCGTATAATCCTCGTCATTTGCATCATCCAAAACCAACACTCCAGCATCAACTGGTTGCTCTTCACCTACTGTCTCCGAAACTGTACGGGTTTGCCGCCCTGAATCTCTAGCTGACCCAGCTGTCCCCACTCCCACTCCCAATCCCATTCCTCCTGTACTTGTTCCTGTTCCTGCACCTGCACCTACTGTTGCTAACCGGTTGTTGCCGGTTCGCACACGACGAGTTCCCCGCAAAACCTTTACTAGCGCATCACAAGTCTTAACGGCAGCCTTTAGAGAAGACGATGCTACAATTTCATGTTTGAGATGCTCAAGGCGGTCAATATTTTCGGCATATAATCTCGAACAGCTGGAAAGACCAATTTCAAGATCCATGCCAAACTTCGGACCCTTCTGCATACGGAATTGACGGCCATCAAAGTCCTGTAACAGTCCGTGGTCCATCAGATGAGGAGGAAGCTGGGTAATTTCATCGACCACAAAGTAGTTGGAATCCATTACAGTCTGGTTATAGTCGGCTGGAAACATTTGCTCAGGCATCATATTGGCATCGGTGTATTGGCGCTGGTCATCGATATACCCAAACAAATACGCAATCCCTTCTTCACCCGCCACCACAAAGTATCGACCGTCATCAGAAAAACGTCCATCAAAGATTTGCTCTCCAATCTCCATCCGGTGCAAAGCCACACCCTTTACTACATCCCAAACCACAACTTGCCCGTCGTAGCCCCCCGAAACAGCTATACGGTTATCGGTTGGATGTGCAACCAACACGTATATCTCCTGCTTCTTATGCTCTCGAGCCTTCCACCTTAACCTCCCTGTTTCCGCGTCAAACCCCGCCACCACGCCGACACTGTTGCTCACAAGCACCATCTTGTCATCAACTGTCCACGTTATCTGGTTGGCCTCCACCGCCTTTTCTACTATTGTTCCTGTACCAATCTCTACTTCTGTCGACCCCGAGATATGTGGCAAGTTGTTTGCCTCGTTGTTCAGAGGACAATAATTGTCGCCTACATCCAACAATATCCGCCGCTTCACTTTGCCTGCCAAATCAAACTCCCAAATATACGCCGACCCATCAGCTGACCCCGACAATAGTCTTCTCCCGTCGTTCGAGTATATCAATGTTGAAATGTTGTGTGAATGCCCCGGAAACACACTAAACACCTGTGGCCCTCCCCACTCTATTTGATCCACTCCTCTTCCTCCTCGCTTCTTCATTTGGTTCTCCTCTCCTGCCAACGACGCCAATAACATTTGCTCCTTAGCCTCTGCTATAAACGTCACCAAAAATATATACCCACTCTTCGTAGCTAGTGCCATTGTCGACCCTGTATTGTTAATTGTCATACTACTGATACTGTCGCGTGGCCCCATCTTCGCCTCTATCTCCACTGCCCGTGTATTGAACTTGTTTGTCTCTCGCTCCCACTTGTATAATCTACAAAATCCATCTTCACTTGTCGCTGCCAAATATCTTATTTCCCCCACTGGTGCTGGTGAAAATACTACCGCTGTAATTCCCTTTTTCTATTTCCATTTTTTCCCCCATTTTTTTCATTATGTATTTATTTATTTATAGATTTATTTAACGAATTAACTAATCAATGTATCAACTTACTGCTCCTGAACCTATACTTCCCGTTAGCACACTTTCTGGCTTGCCCGTTTGCAGATTCCATATCCGTACCGTCCCATCACTCGATCCTGATGCCAACAATGTGTTTTCTTGATTCAGTGCAATGTCCGAAATCACATCCTTATGCCCCCGAAACGTATGAATCAAATATCCCGTCTTTGTACACCATGTCTTCACCAAATAATCATCGCTCCCTGTAATCATCCGCTGTCCATTTCTATCAAACATCGCACAAAACGTCGGAAATTTATGCCCATGGCACCGTACCAACCGCTTGAACCCCGATATTATCTCCACTGGCAATCTCCCCTCCCGTAAACTCTCTGCCCGCAACTCTGTCCGTTGTCTATATACATTTCGAAGTAAACTCCGTTCACTGCCAAGCCGCATTATTCGTTTCCCCAATTTGTTTTTCTCGTCTCTTTTCTTCTTTGCCTCCTTCTCCCTCTCCTACATTATTTACATTTTTTACATTTTCATATTTATTTTTATTTTTAAAAGCCTTCTTTTTCTAATAGTCTCCCTCCCATTGATAAATCCATACTAACGTTTTCTCCTAGATTACTTACCAACTCTTCATACTCCCTAACCATTCGCTCTCCTTCCCAACTGTATCTTTCTGGCAACAATCCTTTATTTTCTTCAAGGATTCTCTTCATTTCCTTTCCTAGCTCTCTAAACGGTCCATTTTTCAAAAGTTGTGATACTTCAAAGTACATCTAATCACATTTATGCAATTTATCCCCTTTTAGTACCTTTGATCAAAATGTAATTTTCCAGCATTGAAAAAAAGAAAAATAAATCAACAATCCCCTTCCCTCCCCACTCCCCTGCTTCTTTTTTAAATATGAAAAAAATAATAAAAGAAAGAGAAAGAGAAAGTAAAAATGACTTTGTTTGTACTAGTCATTTTTACTAATTCACCAATGTGCGGACATTTAAAATTCTAAATGTTATTCTGGTATTTACCTCTACAAGTGTTAGGAATATACAAAAAATAAATTGTTAGTTTGTACCATTTAAATCCATCTAGAAGGCATAATATACATATGAGAATGAGAATGGGAATTGGATTCTAACCCCAGTAACACTTACCTTTATCCTGTATAGACAGTTGTGAATCTATCGATACATTTTTATTTTCCAGCATTTCTGCCCCTTTTTTTTCACTCTCTTTCTATTTCTCTTTCTAGTATTCTAATTTTCTAGATTCTCTATCTTTCTATATTACTTTGTATGTAATTCTTTTTCACTTTTTTTTTCCAATATTGCTATTACTATTATACAAACTAAACGTTTTACAAGTATAATACTTTAATTTGTCTCGCTAAATAATAATAATAATAAAATTGTATATACAATTTGTATGTACAAATTGGAAAATAAATTTCATGATTTACAAACTATTTTATAATTGTATTTTGAAAATAATAAATGTATAATAAAAACATTACCAACAAATTGATTTTGTTAATGCAGGTGCCATTCGCGATTTTAAATGCTACTATACATTTTTCTATTTTATTTTATTTCATTTTGATTTATTTTATATCTATTTTTTTGTTGATTACATAATACTTCAACTTGTTCAATTAAAAATTAATATGAAAAAAAAATTTTTTTCACAATAATTTTAAATAGTTTTTTTATACATACATATTTTTTTTGCATAAAGATTAAATGACTAAATAATCAATGAAATAACTGTGAATTTTCAACAGCTGTAAAATCAAAAAATTAAAAATATTTGGTATTATTAACGTTAATAGGTTTTTCTTTATCTAATAAAATAGTATAAAATAAAGTAATATAAAAATATTTATTTCGTGATTTGTTTCAAAGTCTCTTGTAAATTATATACAAGGAGTACAATCGCTTTTTTTGTTTATCTGATTAAACTTGCTGATTTTTGATAAACCATCTCTTGAAATTACACTGGCAAGATTGATGTATTATGATTATCTATTTGATTAATCTTGTCCCAAAATAAAATAAAGATCAAACTAGTTTTTAACATCTCATTCAATATAGTTTAGTTTAGATTAATCCAAATACAATGAAACAGTCTTCACCTCCACCTCCACCCCCATCTTTCTATCTCACTTGTTGATTGTAAATAATACATCCATACCTTCCCCCTCCCTCCCATTTTCACAATCCACCAATTCCTCAGTTCATCAATCCATCGATTTACCGTTATTCCCATTTTTCATCGACATTTTTGATCTCATTATAAATTAAAGAGC
Organism: Zancudomyces culisetae; assembly: GCA_001969505.1. Classification (NCBI taxonomy): domain Eukaryota; kingdom Fungi; phylum Kickxellomycota; class Harpellomycetes; order Harpellales; family Legeriomycetaceae; genus Zancudomyces; species Zancudomyces culisetae. The sequence continues at coordinate 14,502 of LSSK01001911.1, forward strand.
TAATTACCCATAAAACAAAAAAATTTATTCTCCAAATATTTTTATAATCTCAATAATCTAAAACTATTTAACCTGAAGAAAAGCCAAATCTTTTAAATACAATTTAGCTACTATATATACTCTCTATATTACTACTCGGCAGATTATCATAGCCTACAACTTGATAAAGTAACCCGTTCGCCGGTCTCATTCATTCATTCAAACTTGTTCTTTCTTTTTTTCTCTTTTCTTTTTACTCACGACTAAAAAATCAATGCACTCATTGGAAATGTTTTGGTTTTAGGTGGAAAAACACCTCTACTAAACTATAAAAGACAGAAAGAAAAAAAAAGACTACGAAAATATAGAACCGTTCCACTTAAACTTTCGTGATGATGGATTCGGGCACTCAATCCTATGTAGATGCCTTAGTGTGGGTCTACCATGTGGACAGTTCCAAGGATGTTTCAATTCACCGAGCCTGGAAAGAATCTATTCATAAAACCCAATACCCAAAACTTAAAACCCAGCTATAATACATGTAGTACAACCCCCCCCCCATAATCTAACTCTATTCTCCAAAGTATAAAACACATACTAAAATATAATTACCTTTTTCATTTGTCCGTGGTTTAAACCATCCCCAATCATTATTGATTTCCTACATGCCCTTGAAGCAAACACCCTTCTTGCCCTGGAACATCTCGTAGATTCCGAAGGATTATGTTGGATTTTTAATAACAACTCTTTAAAGTCTATAATCCACCACCAATATTAACGCCATTAATCATTAGTAATTAATCATTATATATACATATACTTTTTTTTGTGTTCATCAATTATAATATCCACTTGTCAAAAAAAACTTTATATTGTATTTTAACCACCACGCTTATTTATACATTATAACAATGCTATTGTTTTCAATCAAGTCAAGAAAAAGGAAAAGGAAAAAGTAAGGATAAACTGATTCTCCCCCTCTATTTAATATCGGTATTTACCTTCGGCACTGAATATAACGTTACCAATAACGGGCTGGCTCAATAATTGTATCCGATTTCCTGGTGTTGCTTCGTGATTTTCCTTTATCAAAAATCCGTTTTTTGCAAGCAAGTCTTGATGTTCAAACGCTGTCTGTTCATCCGCAATACTCAGTTCAAGATTTAAGGGTCTATTTTCCCATGTTATTCATAAAATGATCTGTTTAGTATCCTTTTTTAATTTTTAATTTATAATTATTATTTTTTTTCCATCTTCCCCCCCCCTCCCTCCCCACTTTTATCCTTCAAAAATACAAATCATCATAAACAAGTCTAACAATAAGACTATTAAAAACTTACCTTATAAGTGGTTGTGATGAAATAACAGATTTCAACTGAAGTTCTTCAAAATTGCTTTTTTCGTCTGAGGCATGTTGGTCTACAATAAACAAGTCGTCATCCAGTTTTGCCACAACAAATCCTAGGTTAAATTGTCCAACTACCTGCATTCTCCCAAAATCTTCTTTTTTGAGTATCGTACTCAATGATAATGCTGCGCTATCATTATCCAAGTTCTTGACCCCAGCCACGCCCAGAGAACCGGTCGTATCTTTATCCCTATCTTTATCCCCATCCCCGCCTAGTACAAAATCTGAATCAAGATCCATCTGGTTTCCATGATTTAGCACGCCTTCAACTATTTCAGACATACTTACTGTTGCTGTTAGGCTTCTGTTTAAACATAAACATCGTGTTGCCGGAAGTGGTACTTTTTTAGGCGTATCACTAGCAGCTTTCACATCTGGTGTCGCTGGTGACCTGAATGGATTAGTTTTTGAGCGCACATCGAGATTTACCATTGATTTATGAGCACTACCCTCAGGTGTACCTCGTATGTCCTGTTCTATACGTTTTGTCTGGTTCTGTACCTCATTATCGCGAATCGGAACCCTTGTTGGTCTGGGTTCATCCACTGTTACAAAATCACGCAACGTTGCGTTGTAGCCACTGCTATTCGCTTCGTTTTGGACTGCGCTATTTCTTATGGGTGAAGTTTGCATCATGTTGCCGTGGTTCACACTAGATCCCAAATCGGGTACTGCATTGCTTTCTTTTGTGCTTGTACCATCCCTTGCACGTTCACTATTATTTGGTTGTCCACTGTCAGGTACATTCACTTTTTCTATGTTTTTGCTAACTCTTTGTTGGTCACCTTGTAATCCAGCGATTTTCTCCTGTTCATCGACCTGAACTGTGTTATTTGGTTGTAACTCCTTTGAAGTGGGTATAAACTCCATCACCGAAAGCTGTTTATTGAGCGCTTGTGTAGTACTAAGGGAAATCGATGCCTTTGTAGGTATAAATGCTTTTTTCAACACATCCTATTCGGGTTGGTATTTATCAATATACTGATTTTTCACAAGTTTACAAGTTTACAAGTTTACAACTTCAACACCAACTTAATTTCCAAGTTATTGACTTGTATTAGTAGATATTATTGCTGAACTTACATGTAATATATCCGCAAGTTCTTGTTCATACTGAATAAATACACTCCGTTTATCAGGACTAACGTTGAAATCAACAGTACCTAGCAACACATAAAGTCATATTATTAACCCACATTCTTATATCTTATTTTATTTTTTTTGAGTATTCGTCTTTTTTCTATAGGTTGTTACCTGGATTTAATTTGATGTTCAAGATGGCCATCGGGTACTGCACAGGATTGTATTCTCTGTAAACTTCGTTCATTACTCGCTTCATCTATTTTAAAACAAAACCAAAAACGGCAAATAAAGTTTAAAAGTTCAGAGAACCCAGATATATACACAAAATAAGCCAAAGTGTCATCTTACCTTTGGTATTTCGCATGGTTTTCCATTCAAATACAAATATTGCTTATCTGAGCTGCTTCGACCACAGCCTGGCACTGGGCTGCTTATATATCCATTGAATTCAAACCTTATCCCAGCTCTATGATGGGTTTAGAAGTACATCAATGAAGTTAGATTCTCTGCTAGAAGTTATACACCACAGGGGGAATGTGTAGATTTTTTTTTCTTTTACACCAGGATGTATCCATACCTTTCTTTATCTTCTCTGAATTCGTTTATTTCAAGCATTTTATCTCTTATCCCTTTTCCAAATAAAGAATTGATCTTTTCCAACATGGTACTGGTTTTTTGCGTCCGCAATATCAGACCCAATCCACTAAAATAATAAAACCATAGACTTGTAACTTGAATGTATACATTTCGTATGGTAAATATAAACACAAAATATTGCAAGATACATAGCGTGAAACATGACACTTCTTAGAATGACAAATATAACTAAGCCTAAGTGTGATATCAACGAGAATAATAACAATACCTGTTGTTGGTCTGATTGTATAGCGATATCTGTAGACCGTCAGAAATGATTGCGTATTGCTCAACCTGCCATATACACTTTGCAAAATCTTTTTTGTGGTTTCTTTTAAATTCTTGGTATCTAACCGGCCAGTTTTTAAATAGATTTCGAAGGATAACTGTTGTTCCCCTCTATTACACATATTCATACACATACACATACATAACACATATATATGAACATATACTTGCATTAATTATTGGCTTGAAAATAAAAATAATGGTTAAAACAAAAGGCAGAAATAAACCCAATCAAATTAAACATGGTTTACTACTTTGATGTTAACCCAACCTAAATTAATCTTACCTCTCTTGCTATCGGCTTTTGTGATTTCAACTCGCCCTTTTCATCATATTCCAACATTGCACCCATGGGTTTGGTATCTTCTGTAGCAGTAATTACTGTGACCGATGCAACAGAGCACAGCGAACTCAACGCTTCGCCTCTGAACCCAAATGAGCCTATTCTTGTCAAGTCTTCAAATGCCTCCAGCTTTGAAGTCCAATTCTTTCGACCTATACAGTTAGGATACACACTTCGTGTTATCGTATACGTGTACTTTTTTGTAAGCATTTATAGTGGAAACAGCGAAGCTGCCAGCAAATAAATTTAAGATTGCTCTTTTCTTTGAGTATCGTTAAAATATCCTTACATAGTGCTTCAAAGTTCTCGCTTTCTATTCCACTACCGTTGTCTGTTATGATTATGCTTTCTAGCCCATAGTTTTTAATTTTTACCTCTATTTTATTTTCCATAAAAGTTGTGATAAACTGCCCGATTTTTCGAATACCTCGTATCAAACAGTGTCAAGAATTTGTAATGTGAAAACAAAAAGGTTGTTTTTATAGCCTATTACTGGTACGAAATAGTGACAAGTCGCCCTCCTTACCTACTACATTCGCTCCTGCATCGAGACTATTCTCAATAATCTCTTTAATCGCTGTTCCAATATCTATTATGACTTGGCCTGAGCACAATTTGTAAATGGTGCTTTTTGGAATTTGTGTTAGGTGTGCTTTCATTTTGCTTAATATCCCTCCTCCGATCCCTAGTTGATTAAATATTCAGACCTTTTCTGGCTTACAAATCACAATGCAAGATGTTTTACTGTAATACAATTAATATCCCAATTATACTGGTATTGATACTCCCATCCCTATTTTACACCCTATATCCTTTCTTCCATTAATAGTGAAAACAATTATTGAGAACTATTCCGCAGGTACAAAATAGTTTAAAAAAAATAGCACCAGCTAATAGAATTGCTGTGTTTTCCATGGGTTCTGATTTCCTTACGCAAATTCCATGAAAAATAAATAAATTACAGCAAATTGTTTATTGGTGTGTCTGTTTTGGATCAAAACTA
>LSSK01001912.1:0-45372 GCA_001969505.1 Zancudomyces culisetae
AGCTGGGTGATAGCTCGGGCTTGGTGGCCAGGATCTGAGAATCTCTTTTGAAATTCATTCTCGAACCCTTTGAAATCTGAGAGCAACGGTGATTGGGTATCGATAAGGTTATCGAACCACAGGGCAGCATGACCGGCAAGGTGAGAACTGATGAACCATATCTTGTTATGGTCACTCTGGAACACGTCTGGTCTGGCCCAGAACTGGCGCTTGATCTCGGCAGTGAAGGCTCGGAACCTTCCTGATTCTCCTGAGTATTTCTGGATTTCTGGTATTCTGATACCATCAATCCTTGGCTGCGGATTTGCTGCAGGCAAATTCTGCAACTGACTGGGGACTTGAGCGGGTGTCTGGGCTTGAGCCTGGGCTTGAGCTTGACTTTCTTGCAAAGCTTGTTGCATAGCTAATTTTGCGATCTCATCTAATTGGTGGACCATCATTAACTCTTCAACCAATAATTAGAAGTTTCCCAAAATGTCAGGAAACAAATTTATTTAAGTTGGGAAACTTAATGTTCCCAAGTTAGGATTCAAAGGTAATTAAATATGATTAAAAATAAATATTAAAACTTATGGGTAAATAATGCGATTCTGACAATCTCCTTGTCTTGTTACCGCATCACGGAAACTTGTGCGTTGACGTTTTTAGGCTCCTCCAGTACCGGATTTACCGTCATTGTCGTTTTCTACCCCCTCCATCATCGTTGGTTTTGCTGGTTAAAAAACTGTGTTCTTATCTTTAAAAAAGCTGCAATTTGATTGGTTGATACAAGAAAAATGTTTTTTTCCTATTAAATTATTACCGGTATTTCATTATCTGGAATAATATATCACCAAATTTATTTTCAAAATCTATATATCAAATTATTATCGTCTATTTAACGATGTAAGGTAGTATATTTACTTTTATTTAAATTAAGAGCTTTTATTTGTTTTTGAGTTTAGTAATAATGTATTCATAATATGAGCAAACTTTATTATTTGATACGAAATAGAAGTAAATTTAATAAAGTAATTTCAACTAAGTTATACTTATTAGATTAACTTATCTTTGTTTAATAATCCGATTTTAGTACGAAATATACCAAAAGGTTTGTAATCTAATTTAATTAATTTAATAATTTGTGCCAGCTTAGGATTACTCATCATTAGTAAATATAAAATTTTTTTGTTCTTAGTTTTAGAATTGCAAGGTTCTAGTATCAACAACTACTTTTTAGTGCTTTGAATAGGATATTTATAACTTATTTTATATTCATAAACTGTAAATCGATGGAAATAAACTGTAAAAAAAAATTATCTGAAGGTGTAGAATTATTGAACGAGTTTACACTCCTGGTATATGTTTTTTGGTATATACTGTTCAAGGTACTTTTGGTAGGTGTTCCAGTCACATTTATTAAGATTGCACCAGGGTTCGTTGGTTGTAGGATCTGAAAGTGTCGAAATTTGATTCCCATTATAAAGCGCGCGAATATAGTACTTTTTATCAGTATTGTTTCTCCAAAGTTCAATATGTATGCTTCCTGCATAAGGCACTAAATAGTCTTCAATATTATTTGTTTTAAATATAGCTAGCATTGGCACAATAGTCTCGTCATGACCTGCATAAATACTCATTCGAACAGTTCCGTTATTTGTTTTCTCGGCACATTGATTATGCATATCGTAGTCTATCTGCTTTGCAAGTTCAGTGTTTAGCTGTGAAAAAAACGCACCGCCAGTTAATTTATTGTATTCATCGGCGTATGGGCTTAGTCTACGAGTATATGTGAGCTCAAAAAGAGTGTTTTTCAAACTAAGCTGGATATCGTCTTCTGTGATACAAGTATCTTCATTACACAACTTTGGCTTTCCGTGGCATTCAATTGCCCAAAAAACATCTGCAAAAGCACGATAACCTAATGTCGAGTTGGCCATGACTGAAGATCCATAACCTAGTATCTTATTGAGTCTCAAAGCGTCCGAGTATGAGTTGTTGAAATAAGATTGATATTCTGGAGTTGTTCGCATCAATGCTCCAAGTTGGGAAATTCTTGGGCACATGAGTGAGTTGGGATACATTGTTTCTTTTTCTTGTGGAAAACTTGTAAAACCAATAGTCGTATTTCCTCCTGTGCCTGATGGATAAAAACCAGTCATCAAGCCTTCCGCAGATGCTAGCGTTCTCCTATTTATTTATGAATAAAGTGTAAACCCAATTTGTATTTTTTTCCCTTTCAAACCAGTTTTTAATAATTTTTTTTAATAATTTCTTATGAACAAGCATTATTTAGTTATTTATTGTGTTAATAACTTTAGTTAAATTATAAAAATCAAACTTACGGGACATTAGTATGTCGAACTCTGATAGTGTCCTTTTCTAGCTTCTTGTTTAATAGGTTCATTTTATCAACATATACCTTTCTAAGTTGACTTCCATATGCTTCCATTTGATTCACCCCTTTTCTGGATAGTTGACCAGTGAAACAATTTCCCTTCCAGTACAATCCTGCCATGTTGGATGCTTCATCAGAATCATCGGTGTACGTATCAATTTTAACACCACCCTGGACACCTGGTACTGTGTTAGCATACGCATACTCGTAGTGCTTGTGGGGACAGATATCCCAAATTGTGGTGTCTTTAGGTGCAAAATAAGCTGGAGTTCTATCCCCGTGTCTTGATATTGCTTGAACAAAAAGCAATGTGCTGTCATCCATTGGCTTGTAACTTGAGGGATTTGGGTATTCAGCTTGGCAATAGGCAAGCTTTGAAATATTATGGTTTTCTACCTCCGGTGGAAAGTACGTAGCACTGATGCTATGGATCAGAACGGATGTTACTGTTAGATAGACTTTAATTGACATTTTCTTGTTTTTTTACTAGCAAACTAGCCTTTTGAACAAATTTTAGAATAGTATTACTTTAAACTAAGTTAGGAATTAAACTAGTACAGATTTGTGTAGGATGCATAGTTGTTAAGGATCTGTCTGTATTTATAATAAAAATAGAACTAAATAGTAGTGTTAAATATCATTAATCAAAGTATATGCTTATTTTTGATATAGGAGGATGTTTAGCAACCAAAAACACGTTCAAGATTTTTATGTTACTACATTCACGTTTCTTAACAATTTAAACTTATTGGACAAAAATAATCTAGTTAGAAAAGTTATCGAGTGATCTTACGCAGTTTTAAACTATAGAATACATTTTTTTTGTCTAATAAAAAATAACCTTAGTATATGTTCAATAAGTACTAAAAAAAAACAAAAGAAAGTTAAACTAGGGATGATTATGTTACCACGTGTATAGTAATTAGTCTTGTTTTTACTTTGATAGCAGTGTTGGACATGTACTAGATATTAAATATTAGATTATTGATTGTCCATTTTAGTGACTCTTAAAAATTAATTCCATTTTTCTGGATGAGCACGTTTTATTTTGATAGGGTAAATTTCATTTTTACCTTAGAGAGAAGTATACTTCAATAAACACTGTTGCCGATCACAAACTCCCTTAAACTTATAAAATTAATATTCAAAAATCGGACATAGTCACACAAACACAGGACTATGTCGGATAATAAAGTTAACATTAGTGTTTACGTGAAACGTGGTTTGAGCGAAAGCAAAGATTATATTTAACCTCAACAACATTTTGGATTTTAAAAATGTTTTTAATGGAGGGCTAACAGAATATTTTTTCATTTTATAAATATCTTCAAAAACGTGCAACTTGAGAATGATAACAAATAATAGCCTCAAGATTACGATTCTGGACAAAAAAATAGAGCCACGGACCCACCTACTCAACTCGGTTCTACTATAGCTAACAATTAATGATATGTTAAGTAAAAAAATTACATGAGTATTTATGCTAATCTTTTAATACAGCTTTGTACAAATCAAGGGTTAAAGTTATAAAACAGTGGAAATACCTTTGTATACCTTTATACCGATTTGAAACCATTATTTTTTATAACGAGGTAGTGAAACTGGATTGCAGATTTTCATTATCAATCATGCTCTTGTTTCAGCTCAATCGATATGTATGAAAATTCGAATTTCAATATTCGTACCTGTATTCAGTTAATATAAACAATAAATCTAGGACCCAGGCAAAATTAGACTTTGTACCAATTTGGGCAAATGATTATAATTCGATTTCCACGTTTATTATTAAATACATCAATTGGAAAATGCAAACTGAACAAAAATAATTACCTAAACCAATTAAATTAACAAATCTGTGATTTTTTTGAGTTATATTGATATTCGATATATGGTTCAAAATAGATATGATTAAATTGTCAACTGTAAACTAAAATTAAAATACTTGTAGTTCTGTAGCTAAACCAAGGATATTGAATAAAAATATAAACTTTGGAAATATACCCAGATTAAACTTTAATTTAGTATCGAAAATCTCAGACAACCATGTGCGCCACAAACATCGTCTTTTTAAAAGTAGCTCCGAGTACAACTATTTTTCAAATATGTGTTGGTTTCTTGTATACTTTGTAGAGTGGAGCTAATGAGAATGTGTTTTGCAGGCTAATCTTTGTAGCCCACTATTACTTGCCAAGACCGATAAAAAACAAAAAAAATACTACAATTCACATTGTTATTCCGGTTTGGTAAAGAAGGATTCTGTATTTAACAAGGTTGGCCACACTATACAATGATAAACAAAGCCATAGAATCAGGGATATTGCTTTTAATAGTAATCTTCAAACATGGGATTTGATCAAAAATACCTTTAAAAAAAACAAAAGGTATTATTTGGGGAATAGGGAAAAGAGGAGAGGAAATAAATGTATGTGATACTTTATTAATTCGATGAAACTTGAAAAGACTTGGTTAAAAAAATAGAAAAATTGACACATTTTGATAACTAGAATCAGCCATGTGTGTACTATTAACCGGGAAAAAAAAAGCAAAGGCAAAAGGCAAAGACTAAATTAAAAGATAATCTGCAACACACTCAACAGTAAAAGGGATGGGATTTTCCCTCAACTACGATATTGTTACTGGTGATACTTTTTAATTTGCTTTGTACAAACAGACTAATAGCTGCTTGGTGATATGGAAGAAGAATTTGTCACTTGGGTCGAGTTCAGTTTCAACTACAATACCAAATTTTTTTTCATTGATTTGCCGCAATTACATGTTTTCAAGCTATCATTACATCCCAAGATCAGCCATGGTTATGGATAATTTGAAAAGATGGTACTTTCTAGACACATGATATTTAAACAACCCGACTTCACTACTGATCATTAAATTTTTCACTCTGGTACTTTTTTTTTTGTCCTCAGCATTAAAAAAGTATATCTGGTACTGTTCAAAACTCTTTAGGACAATCGATAACCGGGCATTGATTGATTTCGAAATGACAGCATCATAATTGTTTTTGTCTCCTTCGTGGAGTCATAATTAGCACAAACTCGTCGTAAAGATCTGGAAACGATTGTGAATATAAATTAAGACATTCATCTACCAAAGTAATACTGGTCTTAAATTTGTTAAAGAAGTCTTTAGGTGTAATATCCATAGTTGAATCGTGTTTAAGTGAGTAAGCAACTGAACTGATTTTTAATATATTTAAAAAACTTTTTTTTTAAAAAAAATAAAAAAAGTCTGGGTTACGATGAGTAGATTTAAATCTAAAGAAGGATTTAAGTGAGAGACAGAAGAAGAAAAAAAAAATAAAGTGGAAGGAGAAGAGAGAACAGAGAATCTTGAAAAAGAGGTTTATACCATCATTTTATAGAGAATTGTTTACAATAATAAAAATAGTATGTGGAGTTTTGTGTTTTCAGTACAAAGTTATAGCTACATTTAGAATATCATTCAATCTAAAGAGCTCATGAATACAGCAAATAAGAGTTTAGCGGATAATATTTAGTATAACGCATGAAAATAATACCACATTAAACAAAACAAAGCAAAAAAAAACAAAAACAAAAGGGAATAATGAAACTTTTAATGAATATTCTTTTTATCCAATTTAGAAGGACTTGGAATGGAATTGAATGAGGTGAGATGCAAACAGTTGTAAAAGAGATGAAAAGCAAGTAATGAAGGAGGATGAGGTAATTGTTTACACCCGTTCTTTTTTCTTTATTTTTATTTTTCTTGTAAAATACTTGCAAACACTTGATTAAATCGTATTTAGCACCCCCCCCCCCTCCCTCCCCCTCCTTCTCCCTCCCCTTAAAACAACATTTACAAAATAAACCAAAAACCAAAAATCTAATCTAGTCTTTTCAAGATTATTAATAGATTCTAAATCTATTTCTTTTAATGAATTTGTAAAATATAATAATAATAATAATAATAAAAATAAAAATAAAAATAAAAATTGGATCCTTTTTTTTTATTGATTTGTTCCAAAAATGTATTTTTCTAAAATTTCTGGATTATTAAAATAGAAAAATAAGAATAAGAGTAATTAGTAATTAAATGAATTAGTTAATTAATTAATTAAAAAATAATAAACTTGTAATAAAAAAAGTGAAAAGTGAAAATGGTAAATTGATAAATTAAATCCATTACTTGAATTTGGAAAAAACAAAATTATACAATGCAGGAGAAAGTTTGAAAATACTAGGCAAATTAGGAAGGTCATCGAAACCAACACCATTGGCACTGCCAAGCTTAAAGTTAGAGAAAAACACAGTCAGCAAACTCAGCAAAAACGCCACAATCGCAGCAAACAGGAAACCCAGGATAATCGAGGACAAAATGGCAGTGCGGGTGCGCGACCGGTTCATGGAGCGCGAATACAGCGGCATCGAGTTTTGGTTCTTGGGAGCCATCCAGAACAGCAGGGTGGTGTGCAGCGTGTCGATTTTGGGAACCAGACATACAAGGAACAGCAGCGAGAGGATTAGGTGGGAAATGACGAAATCGGCTATAAACAGCGACGATTCAATGGCCTTGCATAGCAGCTCGCGCAGGAAAATCAGCGGGTTGAACAGAGTCTTGGAGGCAGACGGGTTTCGTTGGTGATCAAAGGTGTTGTTGAGTTTGGAACTGGTCCAGTTTCCGGTATACCAAGCCACGTTGTAGTTGTTGGAAAGAGATTCTCTGGTCAAAAAGAGAGACGACAGTATGGAAAAGATGGCATAGTGGTTGTAGATAACAGTGGAGATTCCTAGGACAGTTCGGCTGAACGAGTACTGCTCAACGGTATAGACAAAATAAACCAAAAAGACAGAAAACAATAGTTGCAGAATGCGTGAAATGGAAAACATCACATTGCCATAGTTGGAAGGCCGGATGTTTATGGCCTTGGAAAACATCAGAGAAAACAGACACAGCAAAAGATTGACAACCGAGTTGAAAATGATGGGGGCAAGAGTAATCAGCGCAATATAAAACAACGAGCTGTAGAACTTTGGGATGATGAGCTGGCCAGTCGTTGGATCTGTGGTGGTGTTAGGAGAACCAATCCAGCGCGAATGGACAAACATAAAGGCAATGTCGATAAGAACGGCTAGGAAGAGAGGAACAATGATGGAAGGTAGAAACAGGTTTGATTTTTTGGCACGTCGAATGTATTTGCGAGAACTGTTTGAACGGTTGCGTTTGATTCCAACAATTTGACAACGGTTTAGACGAACATAATTGATCCAACTAAAATTAGAAGATTGTTGTTGTTGTTGCTGTTTTTGTTTTAATTTTTGTTTTAGTTTTAGTTTTAGATTTTGTTGTTGAGGAGTAAATGATGATTTAGATAAAGGTCGTTGTAGAGATTTAGATCTAGACCTATTCTTAGATTTAGAGTTGGAATTTGAGTTAATAGAATTGTCAACTATAGGAATATCAGTAGTGGCATTTCCAGAGAACAAAAAGAACAAGAACCGACGGTAATCAATTAGGAAATCAACCAGCAAGAAATTGTGGGGATTAAAGATGAAAGGCGACAGAATCAACGAGATGATTATAAACCAAAAGAACAGCATGGGAGTGGCGAAATACGTAGCAGTAATGTATACCAGCAAAATCAAGTTGCGACAACCAAAATATATCGACGATTGAGTAAATTGAGTGTAGAGCGTGGCAAACGAGGTTCGAGACGTAGCAAAGCCACGGCCTGTTCCAATATACTTGGCACCACCAAGCACAAAGTTTGAGTGGATGGCATTTGAGTATATCCGAGTAACTTGGACTTCATAGAGAGGAGACAACGACAGAAACTGCTTGAACAGCCGCTTGAACGCCAAATACGCACCCTTTTCAGCCAACATTTGCAGCAGCAGAGGAAGGAACGAAATGGCAAGAACCGAAAGAATCGACAGAGTGGTTCGTTGGATCCACTTGGTGATGGGAGCAAGGTAGAAGCAAGGCATGTCGTTTTTAAAGTAGTTGTCGAGATAAAAAGTGCTGTACGGATCAAAGTCAGGAAGACACAGTTGCGAATACGTAGAAAAGGTGGCAATGTAAAGACACGTCAACATGAACAATTGAATCGAACCCATAATCATCATGTTGTTTATATGGAAACCAGGATGAGCATAGTAGAACGTAAGGAATCTGTCCAGTGGCAGGAAACAACTGAGCCAGTAGTATTCACGTGACAGCATTTGTTCGCCCATACCAGTTCCGATTTTGGTGATAAAGTTAAGAGTTGAACAGAAACCCAAATCTCTTCCCTTTCCACACTGGAAGTATTCGGTGTGTTTGATACGACCGCCACGACTGAAGGCATTCATTCCAGCATAGATATCTTCGTTGAGATGCAGTCCCTTTTGCGCCTTGGAGAAACCACCACGGGTTGACATGAATACAAAATTCATAAAATCAGGATGGCCATAGTGGAGACGACCACCCATTTTGGCCATAATGCGCTGGGTTAGCGTACCAAAAGTAGCTTCTTTTCCAGCAGCGACATCACCCAGCACACCAGCACTTTCACTGAAGATGTACTCTCTTGCTCCAACTATAGCAACCGAAGGTTTTTGTAAAAGTGGTTGTAGTTTCTTTTGTTTTATCTGTTGTTCACTTTGGTTTTGGGTTTGATTTTGGGATTGTAGTAGTTGGATTGCATTTGTTGGAGCAAACGAATTATAAGGATCAAATTGATTATCGGCATGAGAATTGGAGTATTGCTCAAACTCACCAAGAATGTTTCTGATTTTAAAACACTCTTCAAGGTAATTGTCCTGGTTCGCATCAATCATTTGCAGGTACTCACCACGCACAAAGATGACGGCATGGTTCTGATTGTCCGACTTTCCATCGCCAAGAATTGGATTTCCAGCCAGTTCTATTCGATACTTGGGTCTGCGGAACCCACTAGGCAACAATGGACACGAATAATCAACCAGGCAACTATACACACGCACCGTCTTGCTTGCTGAATCGATAGCCTCTTCAATAAACGCAATTTGCAGGTTCTTGTAACTCTTCATCAAAAACTCGACATTCTCCAACTCCTCCGCATTGAACTTCATGTACCGCTGCATCGCTATTACAAACTTGAATTTCCTATTGGCCATCGCATCCAAATGGCTGGCTAGGTGCTCAGACCCTTGTCCGCCATACAACGAAACAGTCGTTGGAGATTCAATACGATGAAGAATTTTGATTGCCTTTGCATAATTCATAAACCCAGAAATTGTTCGGTACAGAGTTTGCGATCGAAGAGAAGCCCAGATTCTTGTTCGAAAAGTAAATTCTGGAGCTGCATGTTTAAACCCAATTGACTGGAAATAATAAGCATCATTATTTCCATCTTTTTCTTTTTCTTTTTCCTTTTCCTTTTCTTTTTCTTTTTCTTTCTCCTTTTCTTTGTCTTTGTCTTTGTCTTTAAAAGGAGTTGGAGCAGAAATAGTCATTTTTTTACCAGTTGGAGTACTTGTTGGAGAAATTTTCGGAGTGTTTGAGTTTGTTGATGATAAATTCTCAGTTGAAACATACCGACTCTGTGGATTACTTTGGTAATAAGCTTCTGGATTATTAGCCACCATTTCCTTTGTATCTGTTACAAAATTGTCCCATTCATCAGGATGCAACGATTTCAAATAATCCAACGCTGTCACCCGTGAAAAACTATCGCTTTCCCGAATAATCTCTCGAAGACTCAATATGATCTTCTCCTCATAATGCGGAGTCAACACTGTAAATGTCGGCATCTTCTCTACCGGCAAAGGTTCGGGAATATCCGGCATCGTCAACGAATGTGCAAAGAACTCCAGTCGGCGCTCTGCCTCGCTCTTTGGTGTATAAAATGCACTCGCCGGCTTTCCATTTCGATTCTCTAGGAAATAGTCTGGCGTCTTTAACAACAAAACTTGGTCGCTGTCTTGGCCATCCATTTCCCCACTACTCACACTCACGCTTTTTTTGGCCCGCAACAAACCACCGGTTTCTTGTCCTTGCCCTGGCCCTGGCTGCTTCTCGGATGACACTTGGTAAAACAATAGATTCTTGACGTTTTCTATTCCTAGCAAATGCTCGCGATACATACTAATCACTATAGCATTCCACACCTGCGAACACAATTCCTTGGGTTTACAATGAATATCCATTTCATTCGTTGCCAGCAGCTTTGTATATATCCGCTTGGGAGTTCCACTGAGCACTTTGCTCATTGGCTGGAATATCGTTGCTACCCCAGCCTGGCCAACATATGTAAACACCGAAAATGCCGTGTTGATTAGCGAGTACCATAAATACGTATCCAAAAAGAACAAAATCAAATCCAAAAACAACACCAGCCCCAATGCTATAAACCTCTGGCCTGAACACAGTACCGAGCCTATCCATCTTTCATAACACACCTGTGGTACATACAAATACAACCACTGGATAGTATCACGCACCGACAGCACCAAGAAAAAGTACGACTCCAAGTACTTGGCCAAAAAGATTATAAACCACATTCCCACACTCAATAAACGACCAGACCGATCGAGCTTTGGAAAATTCGTTGTAAAAGTACGGTTGACAGGTGCCCGCGGCTGTTGAAACAACTTTCCAGGAGGAACAATTCCCAAGACCAACGTAATCACCACACTCATTCCCAAATATATCTTGGAACACAAAGAAACCAGCGAAAACTGGTTCCGCAGAGCCTTGGACACACTGCTGTTCGGCTTGACAGTGCCAGTCCTTGCGTCGTATTTCGGATCCTTTCCATACTTTAACAACATGAAAAACGGAACCAACTCAACCACAATCAACAATATAAACAATACACACCGCCGCAACAACACCGAAACATTGCGGTAGTTGACTTGTATAAACGTATACTCCAACAACGTACCACAAAGCGCAATCAGCGGCGCAAACACACCCATCACGCCTATCGTCGCCAGCTTTGTCGGCGTCACATCTTCAAACGGCAACTCGGCGCCCATATTGTCAACGCGCTGGAACGTCGGCACAAATCGGTAGAGATACGACGAGTCGTACAGAAACCCTGACACACTCATCAGGTAGTAGAAATACACCGTAATGTGCAGAATCCAAATCCGGCTGAAATTCGTCACAAAATGCATCATTGTCCGCCGCTCCCGATACGTCTTGCACATACTCGCTGTGTAGTCCATATTCTTCATCGCCGCATATCTCTCCGCTGGTGGAATCGACATCAGCTTGTCTCCTCGCTCCGTCACCAGTCGCTCCAACCCCTCACGTGTCCAAAACACCTCATTGATATCGTCGTACCCTATAGTCTTGTCATGGTCTTTATCGCTATTCACTACTGTTGTCGCGCCTTTATAACTCTTTTTTTTAAACCGCTGCGTCCGAATATATTCATAAATCGGCCGAATCACATCTTGCAAATAATTCACCTGTCCTGAAATCAGTGCTCGGTCCGTCTCCACAACATTGGTTTGGTGGTAGTCGTAACATATCTTGAATATAAAACACAAAAACTCGGGACAATACCTCAAGTTTCCTGCCTCTCCCCACACCAACAACCACAACGCTATCTGCCGCACCCGCTCCTGACTATTCATTTGCAACATTGCCTCGTGCCATTTCCTCTCATATTCTGCTTGCTTCTTTCCTTTTCCTTTCCCTCCTTTTCCTCCTTTTCCTTTTGTTTTATTGCCTTGTAGATAATAACTATATGATTCTGAATCTACTACATCCACTTCAAATTGTGTACTAAAATACCATTTGCGATAATTCGCCTCAATTCCTCCTATATAATCTGCATGTAACGTCAACAACGCCATTCTCGGTGTCATTCGTGATGCTCTACTATCCAACATTGACATCATCATCTCATACATATTCCTCATACTGTCTACTTGGAATCCTAAACTGCTTTGTAAATCTTCAAATATACTTATAATCTCTTCTTTACTAATTGGAATCAATGTAACATCACTCCATCCTGGATATTCCTTTTCTCCGTCCCCCATTCCTTCCTCTTCTATTCCTCCTATTCCTCCTCCTCTACCATATACATCCGTATTATAACCATAGGCTCCTTCGTCCTCTTGCGACCACCCTCCTTTTCCTCTCCTTCCTCCTGCTCCTGCTCCTGCTCCCTTTCCAAAATTCCTTCCATATCCTGATTTTTGTGTTCTCATTGCCGATGCCTGATTAATCAAATTCGTAAACGACATTGAACTGCTCGAATACTCTCCATATCTTCCACTTTCCGGTCGGTTGTTTCCTTTATACTCTCCAAATATATCCAGTGCCTGCATCGACCGCTGCATACCACTGCTGGAATAACTAAACGACGACCTTTGCGAATACATGTTTGGATATTGTGGCTCCATAAAGTTGTCTGAGCTGTCGGTATGCTCATTTTCTTGTTCATAATCTCCCTCTTCCTCATATTCCCCTGCCTTGCTTTTGCTTTTACTTCTACTTTTGCTTTTGCTTTTCTCTAGTGGTGGTGTAATTTTTTTATTCAAATATCCTAATCTAAATTCTCCTAATCCATCGTTTTTTCCTCCTTCTTTAACCCTTTTTTGACTTTTATCTCCAATCCCTCCATTTTTATCTCCATCTCCATCTCTATATCCAAATCCTTGTCTATAGCTAGATCCTTCACTTTCACCATTATATCCTTGATGAAGTGCAAGTCCCGCAATTAAATCGCCTTCTTCCTCTTCTTCTTGTCCCTCGATCTCATCATATATAGCTAGCCCGGTTTCATCGTCATAATCTGACGTATTATATTCCTCTGATTCATATTGATATTCTTTTTTCCCCCTTTCTTCGCGCCTGTATCCATTATTATTCCTAGCATAATTATATTGATAATCATTATACCCTGTATTACCATTACCATTGCTGCTACCATTACCAGCACCATTTCCTCTACTGCTTTCTTCGTTTTTGAAATATATTCCTTCAGTATCTTCCTCCATCTCTTCCTCCACTCTATTTATCCTCCTGGCATTCCCCCTATTACTTGTATTTCCTTCCATCTCTTAATATCCCTTTTTTTGCTTTACCGTATCTATACCTTTTTATTCTCCCTTTTGTTCTTTCTTTAATTTTAACTATCAATTCTCCTAGGTATATCTACTTCTCCCACTACTCTTCTTTTCTGTAGTCAATAATTTACTGCTCTGTTCAATGTTGTGATTTTCCTATCTAGTCTAGTCTAGTCTATTCTATTTTGTTTTGTTTAATTTCTTGACTATTCAATCTCTACTATTATATAATTTCCAATCCAATACAACACAATCCTCAAAGATTTAACTATAGCCACTTTCTAAAACGTATTCCTGTAATACTACTTTTTCCTCCTTTTAATTTCTTGATTAATATTTGTATTGTTTGATTGAAATTTAAATAGTTTCCTTTGTTCTTGTTTTTAAATGGCAAATTATTCGGAATATTTCAGTCAGTATTTACATTTACTATACTTTTATACTCGTATATATATATTGTGTCAATAAAAACCAGTATCAGTGAAAACTCCGCCTTTTTCTTTTTCTTCTTTGGTTTTGCTGGTTCCTTCTATTATACTTGTCTATTTATCCCTCTATATCGTTATGTTGTACCTGTACCTGTACCTGTATTTATACATATACATATACATATACACTCACAAATATATACGTTTTCAAGTATTTATTTTAGTACTGTCTTTACGACTTTGCTGTTATATGCTCTTTAAACAAGTGTGATGCTAAAAAAGTTATTTTTCGAGTCTGATTCTTTTAATATCGCTTCCTTTCCTCACTTTTGCTCCTTTTCTTTGTTTTCTTGCTTTATGACTTTTTTTTTTTCTTTCACCGTTATTATTTCAAAATATTGATTATATGTAGCTTATTTATCGCTTTGTCTAATCCATACCCTCTCTTTGTATATATTGGCAATATCAAAAGTTTTTTATCTATTCCACTATATCTCTTCAACATTAACAACCTTACCAACTTTTACAGGAGAAAGAATGTATATTAAAAATAAACAGTCTAGTAAATGAAAAAAATATATATATGTAGAGTACTCTTTTTTTTTGTTATTTCATCAATGTAGTTTTGAAAAATACCCGTAACAGTTGAATTAAATGAATAAAAATAGCTTGTGTTAATTGCAGGCTATATTTACTTTTATTATAAGCTAAATCCTGTTGCAACAAAATTTTATTTATTGCCTAATTTCCACTAAAATACCACGTTTATTATTTTTTTTTTAGCACAGCTAAATGAGCATGCTGATTTGTTTTCTATTTAAAATTCTGTATTAGAAACATAGGTTTGTTTTTTTCTGTATTTAAAAAAAAATTTTTTTTTCTATTCTTCATTTATGGATTAGTATTCCACAAACTTGGTTAAAACAACTTTACAACACACATTATAGTAAAAAAAACAAAAAGTACAAAAGCAAAAAAAAAAAAACAAAAAATTAATCCATTTATTTTTTAAATGGAATATAGTAATTTTACTTTTCATACACCAATTACGTACTTTTAATCCGATATTTGTTCAATTTATAGCACACTATACAAACTCAAGTAATATCCACCACCACTTGTTCTATTTTACCAAACAAAAAATTACATAAATAGTAAACGCTAATCCATAGGATATCTCGAACTATTTGTCCTTATCCTCCACCCTCCAACCCTCAAACCCTCTCTCCTACTCCTCCTCCCCCCCTTTTTTTAATCCATCTATTGCTTTCATATCCAGTCAAGATGTAATATGATTCTTTAATTTTCCATCAATAAAAAAAATCCGGCGTTTATAAGCCACTCATTGCCCTGGCGGTATTACCAATTTTCTCAAGCCCAACTTATTTTTCCACTTTCCCCATTTCTTGATGTATAAAACCAACTATTTATTTTTAATATCACATTGGATATATCCGTTCCTCACATGCATTTCAACTTTTGCTATACTTTTCTTTTACAAGGTGGTAGAAAAAAGAGTGAATACGAGAGGAGTAGAAGAAAGTACAGACAGTGGCATGTTTACCTCTGAATTCTCTCTCCCCCTCCCTTTCTTCTCTCCTTCCTCCCCCCCCCACTCTTGGTGTCATCTAAACCACTATTCTTATTTTTGAACTTTATGTAAAACACCCTTTTTTCATCAACTCCGCCTTTAACCGAAAATTTCTGGCTGCATTTTGCAACACATTTAATAATCATTCCCCATTCCACTTTTTTTCTTCCTATCATATTTTCTATTTTTTTTTTTTTGCGAACTTATGAATGTTGAAAAAGGAGGGTGGGGGGAGGGGAGGAAGAAAGTTTAATGGCTTTTTTCTTTTCCAGGATATGTTGCACTTTGGTTGGTATGATTATTCTACATTTCTGTTATTTTACTTTGCTATTTGAAGCCGACCATGCAGTTTGCAAGTATTTACAAGTACCCGGTTTTAAATGTTTTTCTTTACCACGTTTCAGTTCATAATCGTCATTTCGTCACATCCAATAATCCCGTTTTTCTGGTCTATTTTTAAACCTCAAACTTTTAAATCCGCAATGCTATTTTTTTCTAGCTGTAAACAAATACTGCCACTTTTATTCGCTAGCAATTTTAACTTTTTAATTCTGTTTATCCATTTGCCAAAGCATTTTTTTTCATGTTTGATTCTTTTTAATTTTTTTCAAATAAATTATGCTTTTAATCTCATAAACTCAGATTACAATAGATAAACAATCATGTTAGTTTCTAAACTAAATCTTTTGAACGATGTCAGATTTGCAAATCATTTAATACACCCCAATTCAGTAATCTTGTTTTGTTTTGTATTTTGATGATTGGACATTTATGTCTGCATATACACCCCGTGCTCAACATTTTCATTTGAAGTCTAAAAGTTACATGTTTCCCGTTTCTTTTTTTTTTTGGTTATTTTTTGAATAAAATATTAATTGTAATAACAACAATAGTCTTAGTCATAGTACACCTCTATTATCTCTGACTCGGTAATCCCACTACATTTCTACCCGAAATAAACCTATCAGTGACTCACCTCATATTTTATATACGTAACCCAAATATTACTATTGCTTTTGTTGGATACATACATTTCACCCTCATCACAGTTAGCTTGGATCCCACTGTTTTGTTTACTTTTAATTTATCTCCTCATTGTGATTTTTCTTTTGGTTCATTGACAGCTATTCAGCCCATCACATTCCCTTCTCTATACCCCCACATTGTGTTTATAGATATATTACCTAATACTAGTGCTGAGCTGCACATAACAAATCGTACCATAATTGCTACCCCATAAATGTACCACCACCTCTTTCCATGAAACTGTTGCTAATGACCCGTTTCGATATCACATACTTATCTCTGCTAAGCTCTTTCACCCGTGTTGAAAATAACTCGTGTGTAGGGTACATTCTATTTTGCTCTTTAAACAGCAAATATGCTAATCTCTACCAATTCTAATATCAATATCCACAAATTACATTGCCCATTGTTAACCCATGACACCATCATGTGTTTACCTCTTTACCTCTTTTCCTCTTTTCTTCGTTTTGCTTTTAGCTTGATCTACTCCGCCCTGTTCACCTGCCTCTAGTGCTATATAAAACTTATTTATTATGCATATAGCTTCATGCTCTTGTTTCTCACACAATATCACGGTTATTATCATCCAATATATATCTATGCATCACTTTCCACCATGAAAACGTGTCTTGGACAGCCCCTCCCTCCCACCACTTTTATGCCCAAAAGTTTAAAAAATATGTACACCATTTCATTTGTTGTATACCACACCCTGTATCCTCTCACCCCCTTCCCCCTAACACAGCAACTAACCATCTCAAAAATTTAGTGATTCTTTTATTACATATACCGCGTTGTGCGCTAACTGACATCAACTAGACATCAACGTGATTTTACAACACGATTACGCTGGATATCCAGTGATACAATTACCAACAGAATAAATCACAAAAATGTATTTTTACGTATTACTAGACAACTTCATTATGAATCAACATGTTTATTAACATTTATTCGATCTAACACCAAAAGTTGGTAAAACTGTTTTCTAAATTGACAGAATCTTGTTTTTCTCATACTGTGGCACAGAATTGACAATAAAACGCCCATCTATCGACAAACTGGCAAACATCCACGGGTTGCTTAGTGACCAATGAACACTATACACACCAGCATCGTGTGTTTCGTACTGCTTAACTATTCTATCCTCTCTTATCCTCCCAAAATCCGCCGGCTCCTCTTCTTCCTCCTCATCTAAGGTAACTCCTTTACTGACGCTTTCAATATTGTACAAATTCACCAACCCGTCGCTTCCACCACTAATCAATAGCTGCTCAAAGTTTGAATTACTTTCCAATCCATTTACCCAGTGACTATGCGCCCCACCTACTTTGGTCAGGCAATTTACACTCGTCTTTCGAATATCATAAACTAGAATATCCCCATTTCTTCCCCCTACCATTATTTGCCCACTATTAACCGTACTGTTACTAAAAACCAACTTTCCGTCCCTGTTCCCCACTTGGATACTGTGTTCAACCTTGTTAGTCCTTTTGTCAATTCCAAAAATAAGATCTCTCCTGCTTAACATTATTATATTACCCGTATCATCGAAATTACCATCGCTTATTCTGTCTTCTATTCCTGGCATCACTTTAATGTGTTTCTTGCGTATTTCGCCAAAGTCTTGAACATGCTATTCATTTGATTGTAATAAATTTACATAAAGTCGGATACTTTTTTTACCATGAATGCACGCTAATCGATGGTTGTTCTGAAATAAGCAATAAAAATTATCAACTATACAACATATATCAAAGTTTCACAAGACCTGCATACCTCTAATCCACGCTCTGAATACTTCAAAAGACTTGCGCCATCGTATCCGATCACAATTATCTCTTTATCTCCTACCGTCCCTCGATTACATACTACCCTACAAAGTTATAATTCTTCGTTATACATGCTCCAAATTTTTACAACTTTCTAATAGCAATCAATTTACTTTGTGATGTTTCCACAAACGTCTTTATCGCTTATTTCGCACAGTTTAGTCAAGTCCTCTTTACTTTTGCCTGCTTTACCCTCGTTCTGCATACCATATTCCATAACGTCTCTATCAAATCCCTCCCCCTCTGCAGCATAATTCGGTGTTTCTTTGTGTGGATATTCATACATCGCAACTACTTTTTGATATTTTCCCTCTTTTTCTATTATTCCGAATATACCTGTCAGTATTTCTTTGATATTTTAATATAAATCAGTTATCTGTCGAAAAGCATCCCCTCAAAATACTGAATATCCTACCTTTGGAATGAACTGTGAAAAACCCCCTCTCTGTCCATCTATTTTCTTCTATATCCCATATCTCCTCTGTATGATTAAATACTCTGCTCTGTATATTCTCATTCTCTATATCCGAAATTGTCAATAAATGCACCTATTCAAGCCAAAGAAAAATCAGATTAAATAATCTTAGCATGCAATTTAGATTCCAAAATTTACTAGCTCAGCAAAAATTACCTCGTTAGGTTGATTCAAGCCTAATGTACCCAAAATGAATCGGCTTTCATCCTCCCCACTTTTGATCGCTTTCATGCATCTTGTCTGTCTATTTGCCCCGTACACTTTTGTATGTTCAGACTCCATCGTTGCTCATTTTTGAAGTGCTGCCAGAATATCGTGCCCTCTATTTGTATCTCGATTTTCTTGACTTTCTTTGAAGCAAAAACAGAAAAATATAAACATCTTTGGTTTATTTGCACATGTTTCAGTTACCATTTTCCAGCACCAGTTTTGTTAATTTAGGTCATAAATACGGGTTCTTATTGGTTATATCCTACTGATTCAAATTATTTTGTCAGTTTTAAGGGATATTTCAACAAACACGACCAAATCCATCAATTTGAAACTTTTATTGTTTCTATTTCCTCTTTTAAAAGCCTCGAATGCAATAACAATATTCAACTTGATAATACTCATATATCTGTACTATATAATTCAAGACATTTCTGTTGGGCGAAAGAGTACACTAGTCAAACAAATCGGCAGCATGGACGATGAAATGGCACTCGATCTTCTCTACTCTACGCTAGCTCACATTCAAGGGCCAGTTAGTTTTTTTAGATTAACATAACAACTATATCTAATATTTAACGATATTTTAATTGTTGTTCTAACGTGTCATTCTACGATTGAATATCTATATATAATTAGGATCCATACGAGTTTGAAATTCGAAAAAAGCATCTTGCTTTAAAAAAACTTCGGGAAGAAATAATTTTGAACTCGAATAAGGAGTATCAAAGTGTAATATCTCTTTTCGTTTAATATAATCTTTAGATATATCACCATTTTTCTATTACATCTAAATGCAAGAATGTGCTTATACTACGTCAAAATGAAAATGAAAAGAAAAAACACTACTACGAATTCACTAGAAACTTGTTGAACTTGATATGCAGGAATTAATGAGTAATATGCTTGTCCAGAGTTCAGAATCTAAACTGGATGCCGACAATATAGCATTATTAATAGCAAGATTTGATAAAACTATTGAAACACTTGAAATCGATGAGGTAAACTTATACCACTTTTATTGTTTTTACTGATATTTTTCTTTTGATCTCTCTTTACACATTACAGCTACTTCACGCATCCAAGGTTCATATTTATATATATATATGTCATGCATTTATCTCATAATTATAGACACTTATCGACAGAATTTCACAAAAGCTAACTGATGACCTAAACTCAGTTGCAGCCATTGACATTCCTAAAGCACCCGCAAATGACAAGCTATTAAAAATAAAATTTATTAAACATCTTTCCACATATCTTGACTCGCTGTTTGAGGAAGGCAACCTATTACTCGAAATCCTGAACATGAACATTCTATCAGAAAATAGGGACGTTAACCTACTCGAGACAATTACAACTTTTTATGAAAAATTAGTCAACATTATCAAACTCAAGTTGAAGGGAGTCGAAATACAAACAAGGACTGAAAAATTCAATCACAAGATACTGGATGCGTTGAAAAACCTGCAACTATCGCTCGACAACCAAATCCAGGTTCTTTTAAAGCGGCTAAACGATGTTGAGGCCCTGCTAAAGATGTACTCGGTTGTTGGCGATGAGTTTTTAAACATAGCCAGGAGATATAAATCCGTTGTTAACGAAATAAATAGGTGTTATAGAGAAATAGACAACTTTGACATTTAGTATTTATTTTACAGTATTCTCGCTGTAGAATCCCCCTCATTATTTGTACTGTAGATTTAATATTTTCTGAAACAATTCTGTGATTACTGTGTTGAATAGAGTGATTAGTTTATAAATGTAGTATCAAGAGAACACCCTTACATTTCCATTTAGCAGCAACTTTTGTTGCTGCTATTGTCTGCTAAACTATTTGTCAACTTTATGTAGCTAGTTGATTACACACTTGAATTAAACTGTACTCCTTGAGCTCCTATGTGTAAAGGTTTATAGCAACATGCCTATTCCAGACTATAGTGACTCAGTATATCGGGGTAATGGAATTATAATTTGGTATAAATAATCTTTTTCCGGAAAAAAAACAGTAATGCTATTGTTGAAATACAGAATAATGTACGGCCATCCCCACTATCAATGGATTTAGCAACTGGACCAACAAAGCTAAACAGACCCAATGCTGGCTTGGGATGACATTTAAAATGGTGTTTGTTACTATACAGCTGTGAGTGGTAGTTTACATGGCTTTTATTATAGGCTTACCTAGAAACACAACTTAAAATGTAAAAACGTACCATAAAATAACGTACCAAATATTTTTCTAAAAGTTTACAAAGTGTAGTCTTGAATGGAAAAAACAGAGGAAATTGTACATAATAATAGGACTCAGATGTGCGGGCCAAAAATGCCAATGCCAAATGCGGTAACTGGTTTCTCATTTCTTGTCCCCACATTAATTTATTTTTAACTGTAACACCTCATGTGCTTTTTTATGACAAACCATAGCCACTACACGGATATTTAGAATAATGTTTTTGGAAGCAGTGGTAGTGATAGTATGATAAATTATAAACTTTGTCTAAATTTTAGGATGCAGGTATTTCATAAGGTTTTACTTCAATAGTAGCTAATATTTTAAGATATTACAAATGGTATATGTAATCATAATAGTGAAAATACACTCTGAAAATAAGAGGTGTAGTTGGTTCACCTCTATCTCTTAAATACATGTTAACTTTTTTTAGTATATAATTCAGCACTTTTCATATACTTTTCTCATCCAGGTTCATAAAAAAGGGTTTATGGTGCATAGTGAATATTTAGAACAGAATGCAGTATACTACTAATGTTTTAATAGGAGTGGTATTATGCCTCAGTACAGCTATGGCTCTGCCAAAGCTAGAAATTAGAGGCTCAAAATTTTACAATACAGAGACCAATCAACAGTTTTTCTTCAAGGGTGTAACGTACCAGCCGAGAACAGGGTCATTTGCCCAGGGCTACGATCCACTGGCAGATAAACAAGCATGCGATAGAGATGTTCCAGTGCTAAAAGAACTGGGCGTGAATGTGATCCGTGTGTACGAAACAAATTTCTATTTGAATCATGATTACTGTATGGATATGTTGGATAAAAATGGCATGTATGTATTGCTTGATATTCCAACATCCTATAAATCAATAGACAGACACAACCCCTCTTGGAATACGGAATTGGAGCAGTTTTTTGAACTGAAGATACAGGCATTTGCACACTACAACAACGTTGCTGGGTTTATTATTGGAAATGAAGTGGTTAATAGTCCCGATACCATAAGATCGGCAAAGGCTGTTAAACAAGGGTTAAGGAGTGTAAAAAGCTACATGAAAGCGCAAAACATAAATATCCCAGTCGGGTATGCAGATGTGGATCACGACGAGATAGCACAATACATGACCGACTATTTCAACTGCAGCGATGATCCAAACGAGCGGTTGGATTTTTATGGGCTAAACACATACAGATGGTGTGGTGATGCCGACTTTAAAACCTCGGGATACGATACATTGACAAACAAGTTTTTGAGCTACAGCATCCCAGTACTATTTACAGAATACGGATGTAATACATATCTACCACGCTCATTTAATGAGGTATCAGCATTGTATAGCAAAGACATGAATTCTGTATTTTCTGGTGGTCTTGTCTATGAGTTTACTCAAGAAGATAATAAATATGGGTTAGTTGAACTTGTCGGCGATGGGGCAGGACTCAATATACTGGACGATTTTTACAACCTCAAGAGAATATATGGCACTGTTGTTGACACAGGGCCAGCTGTGTCTCAAAAAGGAAATAGAACAAATGAATTGAACAGAGTTCGCTCGAAATGTCCTACACCTAATGATTTCTGGACAGTAGATTGAGTAGGTGCAAGTTGATCTGTAAAACCCAAAGCAGGTATACCGAGTACGCTTTTTGCTGTTCCTCTAATGATGGTGTTGATAAATAGCTTGTCCCTGTGTACTATTTTCACTATATCTTTATCGACCTAAAACTTGTTTTTTTAATTTCTTTTCCAAATGATTGCTAACAGTTTAAGACACATAAATAAACCATAAACTTTTTTTTCTTTAAAAAAAAGAAAGGACAGGATATGTAGAACCATAAAAACAGTTAAAAAAAGCTATTAAGTGTGGTGATATACTTCAGTAACCAGAGTGTTGTTGACAATAACAGTCTTAAATTGTTCAGGGACAAACGACTCTTTATAATCAGTCGGATCAGATGTCTTTGACGAGATAGGGTGGAGAATATTGATAGATGATGATTTGGAAGTGAATATTTCGGTTGCAGAGTCAAGGGAGGCGTGTGGGAGGTATAGCTGAACCCCGTCCGTTTTATCAATGTTTATCAGTGGCATGGCATTTAACACTTGTACTTCAACAGAGGTACAGTTAACTACATCACAGCTGGAGACAACAGAGTCAATCAACACCGAAGATTTCTTAGAATCATCAAAGGTGACATTATTCACCTTAGATTTGACATTGACGAATGTGTTGATGCAATTGAAAATGTAAACAGACTGGGAAATGTCGGTAGGATTCACCTCTATTTGCGCATCAACTTGATTTTCAATCACCCATTTTCTATCACGAAGCTCAAAGGCTGGAGGTTTCTTTGTTGTCGCTGCATGTTGTTGTCGCTTTTCATCAGCCTTTGTAGCTGCTTTAGGTTCAATAGGGGCTGCATGGCTGCCTTTATCGCCCTTTTTAACCTTCTTCAAACCAGAGGTTATATTCAAACCCTGATTGAGCTGCTTGTTTAACGCAGCCCTTGCGTCAGAATCGCTTGGAGCTGAACTTTTGGCATCATCGTCCATGAAAAAGCTTGGTGGTGGTGGAGGTGGTGGGGGTGGTGGAGCTCCTGTTGATGGTGCTGGTGCTGCTGATGGTGTTGAAGTTTCTTTTTGACCGCTCAGTACACTCACAGCTTCTTCAAAACCATATTTTTCTTTTCCTGCAACACTCCATACCAACCCAGTGGTATAATACTGCTTGACATATCTCTCTAGTGTATCCAAGACCTCAATAAAAGCGTTAACCCAATCAACATGAGTTTGGTTGCTCCCCTTGTGCTCCTTCAGCACTCTGTTCGTGTAAAACCTACCTGACTCCTTCATTTCCTTTACAAAGGGTGCTGGTGCTGGCTCAACTGCTACCCAGCCGAATCCTCCTACTCCCTCAGCCACTGCCGACAGATTATTAAACAGTGGACTGCGTCTATTGTCATTCTTAACATCTGAGATCTGTAGTAAAAGTTTTTGCTGCTGCTCCAAGAGTTTTGGAAAATCCTTCATGTCTGGCTTGATTGTTTGGCCTGCAACATTCATAAATCTCGCCTGTGCTTTTACCAATTCTTGTACCAATTTTCCCTATTTTAATTTTGATTATCGTTTATTTTTTTTGTATTTTGTACATTATAAGTTTTAGAATTGAAACCTGAACTAAGCATCGACACTACACAAAATATACATACCTGTTCCTCGACTGGTCCTCCCAGCTGCACACAGTACGAAATAAAGTTATCCACAGCAGAGCCAACTTGGCTATTGAACTCTTGCACCTTGGGCATCAATTCCAACTCCTCTTCCACGTGCTTCTGTACCTCCGGTACCCCCTGTACTAATTCCTCTACAGCTTTAGGCTCCTGGGGCTCGGCAGTGGCAGCAACAGCAATGGTTTCAGTTGCAGCATGCGTTTGGGAAACTTCGACGGTCTGCGTCTGTACCTCTGTTGCGTTGGCTTTCGCAGCCCTAAGATTCTTTTCGATCTCCTCCAATCTGGCCGTTGCCTTTTCAATTCTCTCAATCAATGCATTCATTTTAAAGTATACTTTGGTGCTTAGCTTTGTTTAGTATTATTACTTTTTTAGCTTTATGCTGATGAGGGTTTTGCAAATACTCCGAATTTCTAGAAATAAATATAAAGAAAAAGGCAGTTCCTTGCACCAACCAATCAGTGATAAATACATTTTCCCTTTATTTCAGAGTCAGTTTTTTCGTCATGTTGGCATATTGAACCTGTGTTTTTTTGTTTTTGTTTATTTGTAATTTACGGGAATTCGAACTGAATAAATCTCTTTTCACCAAAAACAATAACACGAGTAAAAGCTATCATTGAATATGAATTCCCGGTAGATTCTCAAAAGAAATGCAACAATAACTCCTAAGCACATATTCAGGATGTGAGGGAAAGAAAAGGTATAAATGAGAAGCAATTGAACAAAATCACTGCTTAAACTCAGCCTTTTTCCTCACCAAAAGTCAAAGCTACCTTTCACTCGGCTTATTTAAAAGTGTCTTTAGTGTGCTATCGAGTTTTCAATGCAGTAAAGTGTTTACAGTGGAACCTTGCACTTTTTCGGTTCTAGAGGTATCGTTTTGCAAAAGAATCCCCTCTTCGTATAAACATATAATACCACCGCATCCATACACATTACCTTGTCCCGACCGATCTTTCTACTGCTACTTTTTTTAGTTTATTCATATAAAATCTCTCCATACCCATTTTCCATAAACGCAACCCCGAGAACAATACTTGTCCTCCTCTAAGTCTCAATTTTTGAGAGCAATAACGTTTGTTTACTATTATCTCGCGAACTGTTGTTAAAAAACCCCATATAAAGTTAAAGTTATATTTTACAATATATTGTGGTTGGTACTTCTGATAAAACCAGACTTTAGTTGATAAAACTAAGAGTATCCATAGTCGAAAAAAAAATACTAATTAGTAACCACTAATCACTGAATAGTCTTTGAACTCGTTTCAGGATTGAGTCCTTATTAGGATCGTATGGATGGTCTTTTGAGGGTATTTCAAGAACTGTTGGGAATGGTGCTGTATAATCATCTATGGCATCACGAATCCTTTCGGCAACCTTTTTCAATATTAATTATTTATTAGAATCGTATTATTGTTACTAAAAGCTGCCAAAGTAATAAAGGGAGAGGATGTATTGTCATAGAGACTTACGTTTTGGGTTATCAGGATTATTGCAATGTTTTTGTTCTTAGTATATGATACAAAAGTATCCTGGATTATGTCATCAGTAACTCCTATTATTGCAACAAGATACTTAAAACGTCTTGGAATTTGTTTTTAAACATTGAAAATTCATAACTGTAATCTGTCCATCACTCTTTATATGAGAATAGTCATTAAACGAACTCTTAAAGACTCATGACAGGTATGAACACATAAAAAAAGTTAAAGATACTAGGCGGTGGGACTGATAATAAAAGACGCTTACTATTGTCAACCACAAAAAAGTTTGCATTCTGACTTTTATCGACATTCCCAATACCCGTCAACAGCATTCCAGTGACAGTATCCTATTCAGGTAACAGATTGAATGTAATTTTGTGACAATATCATCTACAATAGACAGTAACAAGAGAGCCTTTCGCGTATCTAGGAGTAACTAAAACAATGCATTTATACTTTACCTCGTCTCCGATTACTGCTATCAACGTCCTGTTTTTGACCAACGCTGCCATTTACTTTGATTCTATTGTCGGTAGTTTGAGTTTAAACGTTTAGTAATTTTATCAGTCTATAACGATATTCGTGCTTCTTTTCTCGTTTCGATATTTTATTTCAGGATTGTTGACTGTGGTTTTTTGGTGTGACAAAATGGCGGCTAAAAAGATGTGTATACTAACAAATGGTCCGTTTTCCGCGGTATATCCTTATTCCCCTCTTTACTCTTGTAAAACTTACAAAGCCTCTACAAGGTTGATTTTTGAAAAGCTGCTCTTCGTTTTATTAATTAATTTGGATTGAGCTGTTGCAAAAATAAAGGAGGAGTTTCTGGCTCAAGCTGGGCTGCAAATGAAAACCGAAAAATTAATAATAAAAAAATGGAAATGGAAATGGAAATGGAAAACAGAAAATTTTATCTGGAAAGCATATCCGAAACTGTAAATCCATTGGGTAATAAACACTGCATGCTTATTATTGGCTTAGTGCCGAAACTGCACCATATAACTCTATCACACCAAGTCCTATGTTCCTTCTATAAGTTAAAAAACAAGAACACAAAAGTGCTAATGAAACTCTCGTGATAAATACTGTACAACTTTGACTAATCGTTCATTACCACCCAACTTCTCTATCTCCTCATATATTTGGGATTCAACCTCCTGCAACCTATTGACAGCATACCCAAAGGCGCCAGACTGCTCAATAAGTGATGCAGCATACTTTTTGACATGAGGATCCTGTGTCTTTTGCCTCATAATACTTAATAGCTGACCTTGGTATAGAGGGTTTTTCATTGCGTAGATAATAAGAAATGAGAATTTTCCCTCAGTAATATCCTCAAAATACCCTTTGTTGTCATTGTATTCGGATGATTTGACATTCATGTAGTCGTCACGTATCTGGTAGTAAATTCCAAGCAAATCAACCAGCCGTATGTAGTCTCTACCATCCTTACCGCATACCCCCATCATTTTAACTGCTAGTCTGAATAGTCCTCCTGTTTCTAATCATATTTTTTGTATCCCACTGAATTAGTATAAACGAAAAAGAACAAACGAGTCTATCCATATCAACCGGTACTACTTACTGTTCGCAACCATATTTAGGTACGCCTCTTCAGTTGGACATATTAAACAGTCTCGCCAATGTATTTCCATACCCTGTCCACGATGTAGATTAAGCATTTCCTCTATATGTTTTGTATCAATTTTAGCTCTAAATTGTGACAATTAGATGTGGATTTTACCACAGGATAGTACAATAATTTAATGCCTTTGCATACCTGTATATGCATTTATTAATTCCGGCTCATTTAAATCCAACACCTTCTTTAATGCCAATATATACACGTAGTTTGCTGAGTTTATAGTTTCTGCTATCCCATATATTTTGTGTGCCACTATCATATCATATTATATATAATTTAATACAACCCTCTCTTTCCTCTTAAACTAGTTGGATTATATTCCTTATGATTTATCTCGGAGTACCTACCTGGATATCCCCTTCGTAGGTCTGAAGAATCTTCGACATCATCTACCAGGAGGCTCGATGTATGAAGCATAGTAACCACCTCGCTAATTTTTTCAAGTTTATCTTCCGCAACTTTAATCCATTCGTTAAATGCCAAGATCATCTGCCTCCTTATGTCCTTTCCTGGGGTAGATTGGAGGTAATTGTATGGTCCCAGTAATACCTACATCGGTTTTGTTTTCAGTTTACTACTTTCTATACTTTTTTTGATTTAATCCCATATTTTTCTTTATTCCTGGTTTCCAGAAACTTATTTTTATTACCTTTTCACTGTAGTTTACATCAGTAAATCGAAGTTCTCCCATTATTTACAATTTCAACGACTTGCTATGAATATCTACAATAATGTTACTATACAAAATCCAAAACTGTATGACTGCTTCGGTGATTGGTTGATCAGCTATGTACTCGTTATTCAAAGAGTTTATGTTTGTTGATCCCGGCCTATTCTTTTATGTCGAGATTATTGTTCCTGAAGAAAATACTAAACAGAAAGAAACATGTTTCAAAGCTAAGCTTTATTATTTGAACTGCCTGTGATCATGTGGACGACTCTGTTTACCATTGTATTGCCTTCTCACCAACTTTTTTTTGGTGGTTGCTTTTACCCAGATTTTTAGCTGTAATTGTGTGAAATTATGTAATAGTTTTAAAGTTCAAGTGGTAACACAGCAAAACGAAAAACACCGAAATTATACCCATTAAAAAACCAAAGCTCACCAAAAATTAGGGAGTTGGTACGAATTGGACCTTCACATACCAATAATCATATTACAACAAACTCACATTAGCTATACAGTAGGTGGTTTTTGTAATGGATATATTTAGTGTCAAGCTTTAAATCCCACTAAAAAAGCATCAACAGTAAAGCCAATGAATCAAAATATGCTTTTTTAAGCTTATATTAAAACCGGACCTGCAAACCCACAGCCAATGTATAGACTTAAAATATTACGGCTTCATATATCTCAAAGCGTTTAACTTAGTTTCATCATGTGTATGTCCATATTGACCTTTCATTACCGTTGTTTCTTTATTTTGGACAAAATTTCTTGGGTGTGCATTATTTTGAGTTTTGGAACGTACCG
Organism: Zancudomyces culisetae; assembly: GCA_001969505.1. Classification (NCBI taxonomy): domain Eukaryota; kingdom Fungi; phylum Kickxellomycota; class Harpellomycetes; order Harpellales; family Legeriomycetaceae; genus Zancudomyces; species Zancudomyces culisetae. Next base: position 29,037 of record LSSK01001912.1, read on the forward strand.
TAATCGAATTACGTTGATGCTAGAACCAGGTGAATGTTACATTGGTACGAATAAGTAAGTGCATACGTACTTCTTCCCGCTCAACCAGATTTAAACTGTTATTTTAAAATGAATTTACATGTCTGCTGTGGCACACATAATCCAGTTTACCAGGCTTCGCATTCGGCAAAGCAAACCAAGAATGTGGCGTACTTATGCGATTTGTTACCTCGCATATCATGGTTTGTTTTTCTGACTTTTTATTCCCAACTGGAGGAAGTATAAACGCCACCAAGCTTGAATTTCCTAGCATGAATTTTTTCCTAACCAACCCTTTTTCTCACTTGAAACTCCAAATCTTGAAAGTAGGTAAGCCTATTGGCACACCATCAATCAAGATATGCAGATTTTGCTGCAAATCGATTCAACTTTTGATTTTTGCATGTATATGGTCTCTCAAGTACCCGTACCATTTTAGTTCAAAATACGTTTATTATAATAAAATGAATAAGTTAAAGCGTTTAAAGTACACTCTCAAAAAACACTCTTATCCTTCATCGAACACCACAAAAAAATGATGAGTAAACTGCGATTTGCACTTGCTTTAATCATGGGATTCTGCATGATTTCGGAATAATTAATAAAGTAAATATAGAGATAGAGCTTGTAATATATTCCGAAGTGAGAAAAATAGCATAGTGCAATGCTCATATGTGCTAGAAATTCAGCCTGCGGTATCTTTTTTTTCTGTTGTGAGTGCAATATATATAGTGAAATATGTCATTTCATTTTATAATTTTTATCTTCTTTTGTTTCAATCTCAAAACTATAAGCATTATTACATTCACTTGAAGTTAGCATCATATCAATATTCATTTGGATTAAACCTACCTAAAGTATCAAACATTAATAAAAAAATACAAATCGCAATGCATTTGGAGAAAACGCTGTTTATCGTTTTATTATGTCTACTAACCGCTGTGTATTCACACAGTTGGATAGATTGTGCAAAATACGATGTAAAACAGAAAAAGTGCGTAGGATACAGTCGAGGATATCCTGGTAGGGAAAACCCAAAAATAAATGATCTCTATACATATGTTTTCAATGCGAAACCAATAAATCAAGCTATATGTGAACCTAAGCTACAGGTATGATATTCAACGCTAAATTTTTAAAATATGAAATCATCATTTCTCACATAGACGCAATCTAGCTTATCTTATGAGCTTGTATCTACATTTTACATCCAATTTCTAATCAATTCTTTATTTATTCTACACTCCTTCCAAAAATAGTCAAAGCCAAACTACTCTACTAAATACCCTATGGGCACAGCACGCCGCGGAGAAAGAATTTACCAAGTTTGGCAAGCAAATGGCCATTTAAACAACACGAAACCCACCAAAATCAAGGTTTTGTATTACAAGGACCCAAAACGTCAGGTTAAAGTGTTTTCAGAAAAGTGTATCGCTGATGTGGCAGGAGAGATGACCTTTGCAACAAATAAGAATTGTGCAAATCCTCAAAACCCAAACACGATCTGTGCTAACTCGTGGGTTGTTCCACTTGATCTGATACCCAACACCGTCTACAATTTTGTCTGGCTGTGGGATTTTGGATTTAACCCTGCTGGGCAGGAATACTCGACCTGTTTTGATCTGCTAATCAAATAATAGCCCTGGTTGGGTCCAGTATGATAAATTAATTGTTTAAAAAAAGAAAGCTGATACTGAACTTGTAACATTCAAAAGGTGCACCTTTCTCGTGCCTAATTGAAACAAGGAATGATATTCGTAATATTTAGCGGGTAGCCTCTTAGGCCCCATTGTAGTTTATTTTTATATAGTCATTTGGCTAATAATATGTTAGCATTAATACATAACCATATGTTATTGGAATGACAATAAATAATATGTAATTGAAATCTAAAAGAATTGCCACAAGTTTTCAAACCTCAAGAAAGAGATGAAAGTAAGAACATGTTTCAAGAGTCTGATTTCTTTGCCTATTTTGATACACAAAATTGGTATGGGTGTGACTTCAACTAGAGAAATGGCGGACCTTTGCGCAGGTACTTTAGATCTTCTCATTTTATTATTCTATAGTAATCGCTCTCCCATTCTCTCCCCAGTTCGTATTGAATATCAGTAGTATTGCCTGGGCTATTCATACTTAAAATCACTGCTACCATTGATGCCATTTTTAATACTTTTTCAATTTGATAGCCTTTGTATACAATCTGGTGTGAGAAATAAACTCGCTACTATAATTACTTGGGAGTCGTCAAAATAACAAAGTAAAAAAAAATTAGGAAAAAAAATACAAATGTGAAAAGGCTGATCACACCTCTTCTGCAGCCGCATACTCAGCCAAAACCTCTTCGCACTCTTTTAGTAAAGCATCCTTTTCATCTAATTTTTCCTGCAGCACTTTGTTAGCTTTGCATACATCGGTGAAATCTTCAAGTGGTACTCTATTCTCGATCATTTCCTGTAGTTTATTTTTTGTGGTATCCAGCTCTTGTTGAGTGGCCTTGTACTTTTTAGTTATTGTGTCTATGTATTGGTTTTTTTCTTTTAGCTCATCCTTCAACTTGGTTATTTTCGTCCGTAGGCTTTCGTTTTCGCTCTTGTAATTATGCATTTTACTGGTGGCAAGTTGTTCAGATTTGGCGTTAAGAAGTATATCAAGTCCATCATTTGGATTCATGGAAACTGATTTGTCGAATTTCTTTGTGTCTGTAGAGGCGAGTATCTTTGTAATCGGAGTTTCGAAATTTGATTTTTTGATTACCTCAGATTTCTGTTTGATAGTTTTGATTGTAAATGGTTAAAACTAATCCAACAATATATACAAGAAAAAAAAACAAAAAACATATAAAAAGGTGTATTTATAAAAATATTGGCTTACCATTTTGTTGTGAAGTTTGGAGTATGGTGTTACCTGCGAATTTTCGTCCATTTCTTTTGCAATGAGAAAAAAGAGTATTGGTGTTGGTTATGGTTATAATATCTGTTTTATATTTACAGGGATTTAGTTTTGTATAGGCTTGAATAGAATTTCTTTACGCTAACACCTTTTTTGCTTTTTATATACTGTGTTCGATGGAGGTATAAGGGACTAAATCGTTTGTAGCTTGTACTCTTTTATTTTATTTACTTTAATTTATTTTTGGACAATAATATATTTTCGTAAATATGGAAAAATGCTGGTATTAAGAATTTTTTAATCGCGTCTATTTGCCGGGTATGTTTACAAATTTATTTGAGCACTGCTCATTAGCTTACTAAACGCCAATCAATTGTCTGTATAATTATCGACCAATTTATCATAAAGTTCCTTGTATAAAATCATAATAGTGCTAAAAATTCTGGGTAAATTGCCAAAAAAAACTCGATTTGGAGAAATATTAGTAGTAAAAAGGCAAAGTTTTTATATCTTTTGACTTTCTTGGAAATATAAATCATATTTCACATTCCAGGGTTGGGTATATTTAGAAGCGTAAATACGAAATATTCAAGTGGCAGTAGTCGGAAATTCTGGATAATCATGACTCCAAAGCAAGAGAACAACAATTCGATTTTCAAAAGAGGATCAACACCTCTGTTTAAATTGGTGAATCCGGAGGTATGTTACTACTATATTTTCTTTTGATGATTTATTCCTCAAAGTAGGTATTTCTATTTACAAATTATCTGAGTTTACATTTAATCATTAAATGTGACAAACATAAACTGAATGAATCACTGGTATAGCTATTCTTTTCACCCAAAAAACTAGTGTATGTGCCTGGAACTCTAATATTTGTTGGGCTAATTGGATATCTCGTTTATAACGATCGATTCAGCAGTACAGCGACTAGTTATAAGGCCGAATCCTCGGAGCCCAAAAAGATTCAGAGCTACCAAGAGCGCCTCCAGGATTTATCTGGCAGAAAATGAGTATCTAGTGCAGAAGACGGAGCAAATTACGCTGCATAACCGTGGATAGTATACTTAGAGCTTGGGGTCATAGCTGGAACACTCATCCTGCTAACAACCTAAAACAGTCTTATAGTTTAATATATGTATAGAATTCGCTAGAGTTTAGATAACGGGAACCACTTGGCAGTGCAAATATAACTTATTCATTATCTACATCTTATTACTGCAAAAGTCTATGCTACATGTTGAAATTCAGCACACCAAGATCGAGTACTAGAGAATAGCATTTTTTTTGGCTCTGTACTTGGATTAAGCAAAGTTAAACGTAGATGTTTATACAGGGGGCGACGGAAAAATAAATAAATAAATAAAAGTGCATTGTGATGGTTGCCATTTGTTGTGTATTCTGGTCAGATGCTGATCGAACATGCCCCATAGTTAAACACCCTGGTTTATGTACATGCCGATGGTTTAGCTTGTGTTTTTTCTTGTGCCATCTCCGTCAAAGTGTATAAAGAGAATAAGAATTTTTTATTCAAGTATATACAGGTTTTTCAAATAGAGTTTGCTAACAGCTTTTGATTTCCAAATTTCAAGCATGTGAAAATATGATGATAAACGCGTAATGAATGGTAAGTGTCTGTTTGGTGAAACGCACAGCCAAATAATTGGCGTACTTACAACCCAATAAAATCGCAATGATAAGGTGAGGTAAGAATGCAAATCAGGAGGTTGTCATTTAGAGTGTTACCAATTCTCAGTCAACTACAAAAAAAAACCCAGATACAGGGTTTGGGAGGGAATTGCAATCATTTTTTTTATAGTGATTCGCAGCTTAATCGAATGAGGTTCTTACGATAATGGAGCAGTTAGATAGTGAGATAGTGAGATAGCGAGATAGCGAGATTGTGGGAGGATGAGGTAATGGGATAGCAGAATTGGGTGAAGAAGTTAGTGGGATGAGGGATGGAGTAAAAGTAAGATTAAAGATTAAAGATTAAAGATTAAAGAGCAAAAAATAAAATATTTTGTTACATGTTGGGTTTGGCAATGCCAGTGTCAAACTAGACAAGTCTTGCGGTTATTAACTCTTTTTTATCTTATTGGAAATGAAGGTCTGTTGATATTAATACAGAAAAGCAATACCGGTGTTATATCAGAGATAATATTATCAGTGAAGAATACAAGGGGATAGCAAAGGGAGGCACTACTGGATTTGCTATATGTATTTTTCATTCAACTATGCGTTTACAAACAAAATTGTCAAAGTGTGAATCCTTCTTGGATGAAGTAAAGGTAGTAGCAATAAAAAAAACCTTTTTTTTAGGTTAACCCCATTTTTTTTTGCTAATACTTTTGTGTGTCTATTTTGCATTCTGGTGGTCAAAGTACTAAAATGAGATATGGTCTGGGATACTGCCAGAGCAGAATTATTTATTTAATTTTTTACATAATTTCATGTATGCCTCTAAATATGATATGCTCTTGCCATGTAATTACGGGAAAAAAAATGTGAAACGTGCATTTTGAAACTGAAAAATATAAAAAATGAGATTCGGATAGAAAAAACGGAAATGAACCATTAAACAGAACTAAAATTGGCTTAACAGAGCAAGATCAGCTCGAATAAACAACCTCTTAAATTAGCAATAAAGAAAATCAATCGCAGTGATTGGAAAATAATAGAAAGGGGGGAGATAACCAGAAGTAAAAAAAAAATTAAAAAGAGTTGTATTTTGTGTCCAAGTCTATTTTGAGCAAAAAAAACTAAAAAAGAAACATATATAACCTTAGTCTACTTTTTCTGTTTTTGCCATTTTTGTTTTACATTATCGATTTTGGTCCTTAAACTAGTTTGTGAACGATAATCCGCTGTTCAACTTGTGGTTATTATAGAAGCTACATATCGTAATATCATCTTTCTGGAATATAAAGAGAATCTTTGAAAAAGTAGAGTACAGGAAAAAAAGATAGAGATATTTATCGATAGTAATAAATGGGTGCAAATAGCAAGGACATTAAACAGTTGATTTCAGGCACAAATAAACTATTGAGAAACTTGAAGGTAAAGCAAATGTATAAAAATATACTGCGAGGTACTCACAATTAAATTGCTACGAGGGCGATTTGGTTGTACCCACAAACACTATGGCTATACAAAACGTTGGAGAGAGGAAAACAGTATTTAAATATGCTAATACATAAACAAATAGAATAACAGTAAGCCCGTAGAAAGAGTGTTTTCAACAATGGCACCAGTTAAAAATACAAACACAACCACCCCACAGGCTGGGTTCAAACCAGCGATGAAGGGTAAATTGTACGCAAGCCAAGCACAGCTTCCAAAGCTTCCAGTTCCAAAGCTGGAAGACACAATCCCAAAATATTTGCGAACAATTGAGCCATTTTTGACAAAGGAAGAGCTGGAAAACAGCAAACAAGCAGTACAAGAGTTTGTCAGCACAGGCGTAGCAAATGAGCTTCAAAAAAGGTTGGAAGCACGTGCAGCAGAACATCAAGATAGCAGCTGGCTGTATGAGTGGTGGAATGAGTATGCATACCTCGGATATAGAGACCCGGTAGTACCATACGTGAGCTACTACTATGGATACAAGGATGACTACCGGTTTGTTGACTCGCTTGCACGAGCCGCATCAATGGTTAGTGCTGGAGTAGAGTTTTGGAAATCCGCGGTGGACGAGAGTTTGGAGCCGGAAAAAATCAAGGGTGCGCCGTTGTGCAGCATTTCGTACCAGTACATGTTCAATACATGCCGAATTCCCAAGATCCCAAGCGATTATCCAGCACAGTACGATCCACTACAAAACCAAAAGATTACCGTCGCAAGAAACGGCATCTTTTTCACACTGCCTATTATCCATGATGGAAAATACTTGACCAGAGAAGAGATCTACAACCAACTCGCCAGAATCGTCGAGAAGGCAGATGGCATGGTTGCACCACAGGTTGGAATTCTTTCAAGCGACAATCGTGACAACTGGGCACAAAACCGCGATCTGCTAATTCAGGGTTCAGAAATCAATCGCGCAAATCTGGCCGACATTGAGAGTTCAATTTTCCTTCTATGTTTAGACAGCGACAAACCAGTTACACAGACCGAGTTCAGTCGACGCCTATGGCATGGAAATTATGGTTTTAACCGCTTTTTTGACAAACCATGTCAGTTTATCGTGTTTGACAATGGAAAGGCCGGGTTCATGGGCGAACACTCAATGATGGATGGCACTCCAACATTGCGTTTCAATGACTATGTATCCTCCAACATCGATTCTTCTCCCATTGACTTGTCGCCAATTAGAACTGATCTTCCTGCCGCCAAGCCATTAATCTTTGAAACTAACGCCAAGATAGTTCGAGCAATGACCGACGCTCAGGCTCGTTTCAAGGCCGAGATTGATAAACAACAGCTCAGCTCAGTCATGTTCCATGGTTACGGTAAACAGATTATCTCAAAAACATTTGGTATTAGTCCCGATGCCTACGCCCAAATGCTAATCCAGCTAGCCTATTACAAACTGCATCGCCGTTTTGTTGGAACTTATGAACCTGCTCAAACAAGAAAGTTTTTGTGTGGTCGTACTGAGGCTGGCCGCGTCGTATCAAATGAATCTGTAGCCTGGGTTAAATCTATGCTTGATCCTTCAGTGCCAAACGCCGAGCGTGCTCGTTTGCTTACCCTTGCCACTGGTGCTCACGCCAAATATCTCTCCGAAGCTGGAAATGGCCAAGGCGTTGACCGTCATCTCTTCGGTCTCAAGCAGCTCCTTAAACAGGACGAGAAAACTCCCTCTATTTTCACTGATCCCGCCTACAAATTCACCTCTACCTGGGCAATCTCCACTTCAAACCTCTCTAACGAATACTTCACTTCGTGGGGATGGGGCGAAGTCGTTCCCCATGGCTACGGTGTCGCATACTCTGTAAACAAAGATGAACTCATGTACAATGTCACCTGTCAAACAAACGAACACAACCTAAACGCTGCTAATCTTGCTCAATGTCTTGTCGATGCGGCTGTTCAGACAAAGGCTGTATTAACGGCTGTTGCCCTTGAAAAGACAAAGGCAAAGCTTTGATTTGTCACCCTTTATTTTTATTCCAGTCTTTTTTTTTCGTAGCATTAAATAAAAGTATGATCACTACATAACCACTTTCTTGATTTTACCACGAGCATGGTTTGCGGATGAAATGTTTTTAGGATTGAGCCAGCTGCATGCAAATTGGAACGAACCCTGAAAGAGAAGTGAAGCAGGTGTATAATTAACCTGCGCCATAACTGGCGATTAGCCCAAGTCTATGCAGTAAAACCTCACTAAAGACACACATGTTTTTTCATGAAGGGAGTACTATCTAGTATTGGGATTATTCACTACATCATGTATATTTAGATAAGACAAGTATCGATCAAGTGTGTTGTGTTAATTGACTATCATGCTTACGTTGGAGTGTTTAGCATATATCATACCACTTGGATAGGGTGTCTCTTGGCAGATAAACCCAAAGACCGAGAAAAACAGTTCATCTTTTACAACTACCAATCATGAGAGGCCTAAAGATTGCCAGTACACTATTTAGCAGATCTATTCTTTTTTGGTTATTTTTTATTTGCTCTAAGAAATGAATATTATATGGCTTTCGGTTTTGATGATCCTCAAGATGTATTTTCCCCTTGACTTGGCATCTAATTTTGGTTAGATGTTTGTATATCCAACAAACATTCAGTATAATCTACCTACATTACTCGCAAATAATCTACAAAGATGGATATTCTACAATCTACACCAAATATTGCTTGGAATTGAGATTTGATTGCTTGAAAATACAAAGAAAAATCCATTCCAGTATTTCTGATTGCACAAAAATAAAGATGGTAAATACAATATTCAACAGTGTTTATGGTTTCATCAAGTTTTATTCTTTTCCATTTTTAATCAGCAATGAGATATAGATGGATTCCTTTAGTGGTTATTTAGGAAATGGTATATAAACGAACAACTTTTTCATCATTAAAATACATAATTACACTTAATCTTAATTCTTTCAACAATCGGCAAATACAAGGCTAAATTATAATAACAATGAAATTGAACAGGAAATAACTTTTCAAACACATCGCAACAGCTCTATCACTTGAGGTATTGCTGGTGTACATGTTTCCTCAGGTGAAAATGCAGACACAAATACTGGCATATCACAGAGCGGAGTGAATAACCTCAATAGCAGTAACTACAACTAGTTGCCTCTTAGACAAGGAAGGCAAATTAGTGCAAGATTCTAACAAAATCCATATTTCCATTGAAATTGAAACAACAAAACACAGTCGCAGTATTACATATTCAGCACGTATCGTACATATTCATCCCTAGTTTTCTCTCAAGTCATTGGTAAATGGCATTGCAATTATTGAATTAAGATCTCCAATATCAAAGGATGTTGTTACGCCAGTAGCGATATACAGTGGAAACGTAGCGGATGATATGGATTTGGTCACAGCAGGTTGAGGTTTTACTTTGGCTGAAATAACAGGTTCATCTAATAATAAACTAAACACAGCTATAATGCCACCTTCTTCTTCAAGTGTTTGTAAAGACGCCAATGCTATCTGGTCAGATAACAACAAAAATATTGTTTGTACACTAGTAAATGATGGCAAGTGTTTGGGAAATAAAGATGGTGGAAGTCTCTTGACGTACATGAATAGCCGAGTTAATTTACTTGTTGGTGTTGCGAGCAATACAGGTAGATCTGAGAGTGGTGCTGATATTCGTCCAGAAAATGCTGTGACGAATTATTATACCCATGTATACAGCTACATTGACTGGGTTGTAAATGTCACAAGACTTGAAAAATCGTATCTATTAAATACAACTGCACGACCCTCGCCAAATTACTCAGCAATTTTTAATTCTTCCTCTACTATTTTGCAAAATACCGGATTCAAATTAGTGATGCTCTTTTCAACGGTATTGGTTTTACTATTTTAGATTTTTTATTGCTTTTTTAACCAATTTATTGATATATAATTAATTTATTCCTATAAATGAGTTTAATTCGTGACACTATAGTTTATAAGTAACATATCTGTAATTTATGTGTTAATAAATCCAAAAATGGTATATTTTTTACTCACTAATAAGGTGTTTTGTATTCCACAATTGAAATGGTTTGAATATAAAAGGGTAGCGAATTGATCGTAAAAGATGGATGACATTATTAAAAATAAAATTAATAAAGTGTTTACAGACTAAAAGATATGATGCATCTACTCTTCTGAACCGAATCGAACATACGCACAGCCCACGTCGTTCAACACACAACCTTTCTTTCCCTAATAATTTGTTTTTTCTCAGAACCAACGCCAATTGGGTATTGTTACCCTGGAGGGATGGAGGGAGTTGGTTAGATAATATTGTGAAGGAATGTTTTAGATCAGAATCCCAATATCAAAGAAATGCTGAGCGACTATCAAATTTTTGACTGATAGAAAAATACATATATAATGGAATTACTAAAAGGAAAAAAATAATGATACTTGGGAGTTCAAATAGTGCAATTTCTAACCAAGATAGGATTAAAACAATCCGTATATAGATCAACAATAATATTTTTACACCTACACAACCTCAACTTTTTAATGAGCTAATAGTGTATAATATAACATGTTAATAAAAATTGAAAACTCAAATCATATCGAGCTATGAGGACAACAACAAGATATGAAATACATTCTTTTCTGATATATTATAATAAAAGTTATCGTGGTTTTTCTCGGGACCTTGATGATTATTCTTAGCGCTTTCTTCATTTAATAAGTGTGCATCTTTCAATAATTTGAGAAAGTTACTTCTTTTTTGGTTATTAGCAAATTCATCTTGAAACCCAAGCAAAAGCATAAATTACTGGACTGGAGTTGGGCCAATAGTTATGATTTGATTATAAATCCTAGACAATATCCGACAGTTTGAAAATCTATAATTTTTTTCAAATTACGCAGCAAATGGCTACACTAACTGGTGCGCAATAATTGGATAAATAGATCAAAAAAAATCAAGAAAATAGTATAAGGCTAACATGGTTCTACCTTTCAAGGTTGTTGATTTTATTGCCCATTATTACACTAAAGATCATACTAAACTCAACCATAAGAAATAGTAATAATCCAACTTACGACGCGATGAATATCTCAAAAAATTACAACAGCCTTTTCAACGTACTTCCAGAAAATATTTTGTCAAAAATATTTGTACTTGCCCAAAACCCCCATTTATCACTATTGAACAAAAGCATATACAAAGCCTCGCAACAGGTGGGAACTATTAGCAAGTATATATCTAAAAACGTCCTGTTAAATACAGAGTATAACTTGGGGTGGACGTTGAGAAATGTATTTGATAAATACATCAGGATAAACACGAATGAAAAAGTTGGAACACTAGTCTTGAGAAATATCAAGAACCTGAAGTACGAAACAGCTCTAGAGCTAGCATTCAAGTATAGGTGGAGAAATGTACTAAGTAAGCTACTAAAGATGTATGTAGTGATTGATAAGAGTACTTCAGCGGTTGTATATAAGGGTACTCTATTTATGAACGAGGGTGAGTACCTAGATATTGACACTGGAGAATTGTTTTCGGATAATAGCGGATGGCGAATGGGGGAAACAGACATCAGGGTTTCTGATTCTATTTATATCAGGCTAATAATAACCAACATCGACGCATCAGACATTTTATTATTTGACATTTATGGTGTCGCTGGCGAAAGTGATATCGAAATGCTAATGGATATCTGCAACACCAAGTTTGAGTTTCCCCCAGATTTAAGTGGTTTAGAAAGAAGAGATATTAGATGCATTAATAAAAAATTTATGGTATACTGCTTGCTGATGATTATACGCGAAATCTGCAAATTGAACGATCTTGAATGGCTAAAAAGAATTTTGGACTTCGAAATAAATGTCGATTTTCCTTTTCAGGAAATAGAGCAGATTACGGACGTTGGATGGATGCCGATAGATAATGCATTAACTGAATTTGTATGGGATTACGAGTACACTGATAGAACAGATCTGTTTAATTATACATTTTGTGTATACTATTCAATTAGGTTGAATAGAAAAGAATTGATAAATTTTCTTGAGGAGAACTATTCTAGTGGTAGACACGCACAGATATTTTTCGATATAGCCTTATTTTACAGCAGAGAGAGTTTGTTTAAGAAATATTTTTTCAAAGTCGAGTTAAACGCTGAAAATATTAGAAAAGTGACAATAATGGCATATGCTAGTAGTAATGTCGATGCTATTAAGTTTCTTTTAAACAACAGCGATAAATTCGTGGGGGAATTAGATGAACATGCATTGATAATGGCTATAAAATTGAAAGAATACGAACTGGTGCAAGAAATCATCAATAAGCATCCAAATACTGCAAGTGTATATTGTTTGAATGAATCGGTAAGAATCGAGGATATCAGAATTATCAAACTACTTATCGAAGCTGGGATGGATTTAAAATCTAATGAATTCAAGGGAGTGAATATTTCTATAGAAAGAAATGATATAGATATGCTAAGGTTATTTTTGGAAAATGGTGCTTCAGTTGAACTAGCAGCTCAACATGCTATTAAGAGGCTATGTAGTATTAAAAATTGTGAAATAGCAAAACGACTATTAGAGCTTTCACGTGTAGATAAGAATAGTATTGAAGTTGAAACTTCAAAATCAGAGGAAAGAGCTGGGACGCAATTGAAATTTAACAAAACAATGTTGTGTCTTATTGAAGTTTGTCAGTCCTATGATCCATTTCGTCTTGATGACAATGTTGAGTGTGATGAGTTTCTTAACCATATGAATCTATATGAGAAAGTGATAGCGATTGTTAACTCGAAAAAAAAAGACATTACCGATGTTTTTCCTTCATATCACACCTATGTTTCGTTTAAGGATTTGAAAAGCATTACCTCAAGGAATTATTATGTTAAATTGGTCGAAATTATTGAATATATTGTTGATAATTACCTTCAAAACACATTGAAACACATTGAATACAATGAATTAGGCAATTCAGGATGCGGAGATGTAGAGATACTCAATGATAGACACTATGATATCGTAAAATCCGATTTGGCCAACCAAAACTTTGAAATGTTAAAGCTATTGATAGAATATGGAATGGATATTAATTCATACGATAGTCTAATTTTAAGAACAGCATACAAAGCAGGTGATATTGGCTGGATTAATTACTTTATTAGTAAAGGTGCAAAGTTTAGCAAAGAATCAGATGGGTTAGAAGAGGCGTGTAAATCAGATAAGGTTGTGGTGTTGGAACGTTGGATAAGAAATGGTGGTGTGGTGCCCAAGAATCCAGAATATCCTTGCATTAACATGGCATGTTCGCTGGGTAATTTTGATATGGTCAAATTGTTGGTGGAAAGTGGAGTTGACATTAGTGATCCAGAACGTAATGGAGTTAGGATTTCGTGTAGACTGGGACTCTGGAGAATATTAGATTATCTTATTTTAGCTGTAACTGTCAAATAACGGGTTTAGGCATAACTTTGATTTGATAAACTTGGTACGCGTAGTACTATTGTAACTATTGTCTGTACTTAAAATTTAATACATATAGAAACATAAATAACTATACTAAAACATAGTTTATGATTGTGAAGCTATTTTAAACAACTGTTTTATTTTAAGAAATAAAATAACTTGTATTTTAAATACGCATTAACTTACATATGTTAAACATTTGTTACCGCGACATCAAGCCTTAAAGTTATACAAATCTTACAAAGTAAAGCAGCAATAAAAAACAACCATTTGGATTATCTCTGCAAACCAGGCGATGGTGTTGATCTGTAACATAAACATAGTTTTATCAAGTAATATGTCCTCAGCATATAAGAGTGTAATAAATATGCTATATTTATACGCAATTCATATTATTCATTTGTACATTTTGTATAATCAAATTAGCCCATGTTATTAATATTCTTGTAGAAGTGAGGGCTTCGATTTTTTCAGTGCTTTCCTGCAAAATAGGATAAATTCAGCAATTTAATTTTAATTTAATCACACTTGGTTCACTATTTTTTGAGATGTAAATCATTTTGAAAGCATTTTAGAGCTTTTGAATATTTATAAATACAATCGAGAAGGAAAAAGTTGATACTCAATAAAATCGCAACGAGATTTGTAAACCATAAGGACTTATTCTCTTTAAACAACTATTTAATCATTTAGAAAATTCCATTTTAAAAAAATAACATAACGTCTTGATGGGGATTGATGAACAGGGAGATATAGTGTTATTGTGTTAAATGCATATGTGGTAATAGCAACTATTATTATATATTAGCTCCTACTTGTGTTTAATTTTTGTAAATTATGGCTTAGTTCAAAATTTAATCTGGATCATTTTCCCGAACACTTAATTTCCGAACTAAAAAAAAATAAGAAAAGGCATAAAGAGTAAACTAAAGTATTAGGAGTGACACAGATCCCCACACTTTTATAGATATCCCCATATGAGGTGGGAAATAAGTGTAAAGTTTAACACGATAGTAGAATGCATTAAAAAAATAGTATATAAACCATGATCTGCTTTCCATAAACACAATAACATCAACAACAACAAAAACACACCAAGTACTACTACTAAGATATTATTATTAGTAATAAATAGCATCATTATCTTTTCAAGATACAGATAATCAAAACAGAAGAGAACAAAAGTAAGATAAAAATGGTAAAGATCACAATAGTAGGAGTATCAGTTGTATGTGCAATGCTCGCAGCAAATGCCACAGCAGTTGATCAATACGTAAATCTTTTTGTCAATGAATACCAAGATCAACAAGCGGTAGCAGCAGGTATGGCAAGACTTCCAGATAGTGTTCAATGTTCAATGCTTCGAAATCTAGAGCAGCTGAGCTTGCTGATCGTGGCATTTTGGGTGTTTTGCTAGGAGGCCTTGGACTCGGTAATATTGGAAATCTGGTCTCTGGAATTACTGGTGGACGCGGATCCGCTGGTAATAATTTAGGAAACTTACTTTCTGGGCTTACTGGTGGGGTTGTTTCTTTGCTTGGAGGGGGTGGTAGCGGTGGTTTTTTAGGTGGACTTAGATCTGGTAGTGTTGATTTGGGTGGCTTGGTTTCTAATGTTGCTGGAGTCTTGGATCGGACAGTAATAGTAGAAAAAGATATACCAGAGTTGCACATAAACATAACAGAGCTGCTTCAAGGCATAACAGAGCTGCTCATAGACATACTAGGTCATATATTGTTTTAAAATTCTAATTTTGACTTTAAGAAGGATTCACTAATATTTTGATCTCAATCTCCTTTCTAAATTTTTTGTTGAAATTTACTACACTTTGCAACGATGAGAATTGAAAAATAGTAAACTTGACCATATTTCAACCAGAAAAAAACTAGTAGAAGAAATAGGTTACTGAATAATTAGAAAGGAGAAACGACTTTTTAGCAGTCCTAGTAAAAGGAAAGATATGGGAAGAGAACCGGATTTCTGAGTAGAAGGATGAATAAGAATAGCAGAGCAAAATAACAAGTGGTGGAGTCAACAGATAGAGATTTTGCGGGAAATTATAAAAAGAGGAAACAAAGATCACCACCCGCAAAAGGCGCGCATTTATGTAAAGACGAGAGCAAACAAACAGATGGCAGCTGGCAGACAGAGAGCATACCACGGAAATATTGATGAAACTACTGATTATTTCGAGTACCGGTACCCGTGTTGAAACAATAAAAATATAGAAATGATTAAACATGCTCTTCTGGGCGGTGCAAGGTGGGTTCCAGTTTGAATAAAGTTCCTGATGCAATACATTTCAGAACTATTAACGACAGGAAATGAGGAGAGAAGTAGTAGTGAATGATGGCGGAGTTTTTTTGTAGGGCGACTCATTGGAGGGGAGTCAAAAAGAATGATTACTCTCTCCGTTAAGAAGAGAGTAACCGAGGCACTATCCTTGGTTTAGCTAGAAAAAGAGAGTATTTTGGATGGAGTCTGTCAATATAGGATGCAAATCTTAGACCGACTTAAAGTAGATATTTTATAGGATTATTTTTTGTAGTTTTATATGATATTTATTTAATAAGTTAGTTAAACTAAAAACGAACCATTTTACTAAATAAGTTATAAAATTAAGATTATGGAATTAGCACGGCTGGAATAACAGAAAATATTTAAACCAAGAATACACTTTTGGCTTGGGCTACTTTCAGCCTATCGATTATTTTCCACCAGCAGTTGGCTTTGGAGCGGCGGCTGATGCAGCGGCTGGTGCGGCAGCTGGTGGTGTAGACTCCTTAATTGCCTTTCTTAATTTTCTGTAGCTTTTCAAGGTGCCAGTACTTTTAAGGTTGGCGAATGCCTTCTT
>LSSK01000389.1:0-61146 GCA_001969505.1 Zancudomyces culisetae
TTTATAAATTTGTAAAATAGGCTTGTTGGTTCAAGGTTGCAAAATATCTATGATGTGAACTCTAAAACGTTTCTATTAAAGTTTCAAAAGGTAATTTACTAGTCAAGTTTAATCTAATTGCGGATAGATCTATACTTTTTGTATTAACACACAATATAAATTAATAATATTATGTAGACCAATTTCAAAGCCATGGTGTTGATAGAATCGGGTATCCGAATGCATACAACCGAGACTAGTTATGAACGTATATCAATTCCGTCGCAGTTTTGTATGAAACTTCGAAAACATTTGGGGTCACGAAAAGTCACAGCAGTTCGGCAGTTGGGTGGATTGGATCGTGTTATTGATGTAGAATTTGCAGTAGCTGCGGGAAATACAGAAGAAGGCACACTGCATCTTATTGTGGAGTTTTATGCATCAGGAAATGTTATTCTTACAGACCACAAATTTACAATTATTACTTTGTTGAGAGTTTTGAAAAAGAAAAGGCTCAATGGGCAAGATAACGAAGAAGCTGATGAAAGTAAGGATAAAGATAAAGACACAGACTTGGAGTATATGGTGGGAACACGGTATGAGATAGCAAAGTCGACAGGTAATACTGGAGAAGAAAAAGAGGGAGAAGGTGAAGGTGAAGAAGACGAAGGCCAGGAACTGGGCATTGTGAGTAGAGAAAAACTTTGTAGAGCCTTACTACCATCACCAACTCAAAAAATTTCAAAGAATACTACTAGCAGTGCAAAAGAAAGTGCAACCCTAAAAAAACTACTTGTTAGAGGAATTGGTGGAGGATATGGTGCAGTACTGGTGGAACATGCGATATTGGCGGCAGAATTAGAGCCTAGTATGCGGATCACACCGGAATTTGACTGTTCAGTCGATTCACCAACCATTTGTCGGCTTGAACAAGAGTTCAATAACATACGCGAGAGTGTAAAGCTGATGAAAACCGTTGATCCAAAGGGATATGTTTATAGCCACCACAAAGATGATGGAGACGAAGACAAAGACACAGCAGGCGACAAAGGTAGCGAAAACGATAAAACAAAGACAGTTATTGGATACACAGATTACCAGCCAATAAATTTCAAACGGTCGGTTAAAATGTACTCTAAAAGGTTTGGTACGTTTTCCGAAGCTGTAGACAAGTTTTATTCAGTGATTGAAGAGTCCAAGAGGACCAATAGGGAACGGGCGCAAACAAATGTCAAGGACAAGAAGTTGAGGGCAATAAAGCATGAACAAGAGCAGCGCATAAAGGCGCTTGTGGAGCTGCAGCGGGTCAGTGGAATGAAAGCCGAAATTATCAATGAAAACCTGGAGCAGACAGATCAGATATTGACGCTTATCAACACACTTCTTGCAGCAGAGATTGATTGGGAGGAGCTGGAAGAGTTGGTGCAGGATCAAAAGAAAGCAGGGCATGTTATAGCCCGAGATATTGAAGGCCTGGATCTGAAAAAAAATGTGGTTAAAGTAAACTTTACAAACTCGCAAGAAACCACAAAAACAGTGATAGATTTGGACTTGAATTTATCTGCTCATGGCAATGTACGGCAATATTATGAAGTCAAAAAGGCAGCAGCTATTAAAGAGGAAAAGACCAAACGCGCAGCTGACCAAGCAATCAAACGAGCAACAGCCAAAATCTATGGAAACAAGAAGAGTGGAGCTGTATCTCTTCACAATCAACAAGCAATTCTCAGCGAAAAGAAACAACTGTTGCGAAACAGAAAAATTATGTGGTTTGAAAAGTTCAATTGGTTTATTTCCTCCGATGGCTACCTCGTTCTGGGTGGCAAAGATATGCAGCAAAACGAAATGTTGGTTAGGAAATATATGCGAGCCCACGATGTTTATGTTCATGCCGATGTTCACGGTGCTTGCTCGGTCATTGTTCTAAATAACGCCTCTTCATCTTCCTCTTCCTCTCCCCCACCTCTTATAAAACCCTCAACCTTGATCCAAGCTGGTTCGATGGCCATGTGTTACTCCAAGGCCTGGGAATCCAAAATCATTACTTCAGCCTATTGGGTACACTCCAATCAAGTCAGCAAAACTGCTCCTACTGGTGAGTACTTATCTACCGGCAGTTTTATGGTTCGTGGTAAAAAAAACTACCTGCCTCCTTCCAACCTAGTCTATGGATTTGGAATTTTATTTAAGCTGTTGAATCCCATTTCCACGAACAAGTCCGAACCAGATGTTCTAGATCAACAACAAACTATCACCTCTAGTATTACTGAAGGTGATAATGAATCTGTTAGTGTTTATGACCAATATGATGAGTTGAGAGAAAAATACAATCTCGATTCTGTTGATGAAAATGCTCAAATCGAAGCCCAAAGATTACCTTCATTTTTGAAACAATCCGATATTGCTTCGTTAAACATCCCATCTGAACATCCCATCTTACCGTCCACCTCTAAGAAAAATGGTTCGAAATCAAAACAATCCTCTTCCAACACTGACAATAAAAAACAAGCTGCTGCTGCTGCTGCTGCTTCCAAAAAAAAGAAGGAAAAAAATCCAAAATATTCATCTAAACAAAAACGTGGTCATAACAATGATCAAGAGTATGATAGTGATGATGTTGAACGTAATTTGATCAAAATGGAATTGTTGGGTAAAAATAAAAAAGGCGAAAATAAACAGAAAAAGTCCTCAAAACATTCAAATAAATCCTCAGTCGCTTCCACTTTGCCTAAAAAGACCTTTAACAATTCACTTTCTCGTAACCAACCTGAAAAATCTACCAGCGATGGAATTGATACTCTAAATGCAGAATCCGTCAAACCTTTGGAACAATCCCAACAACCCCAATCCCAACAACCCAAGCTACAACAACAACAACAACAACAAGGTGAAGGCCAAGGTGAAAATGAGGAATTGGTGGCGGCAGTTGAAACTTTTTCAAACAATGAAAACCAAGAATTCCTAAACTCGCTTTGTCCAAACCCAAATATAAACCCTGAATCTGACAACAACCAAATTCTATATGCAATTCCTGTAATGGCTCCCTACTCCACTTTACAGTTGGCAAATTACAAATACAAAGCTAAACTATACCCTGGTAATATGAAAAAAGGTGCAATCTCCAAAACTATCAATGCTCTGTTCACCAAAAACAACAAGGATTTGGAAGAATTGACGTGTATAAGAAGCATGTTTGAAGTTAATGCCGATCTTGTACTCAACACTATAATCTCAAAATCACGTGTTGAGTCCAATATCAATGATTCAGGTAAAGGTGGTAAATCCAGTAAAGGGCAAAAAAAATCCAATTCAAAAAAGAAATAGATTTATTGTTTTGTTTTATTTGTTTTGTTTAATTGGAAAAAAACACTCTTAATTTACTATCCAAATCGTCTAGATGAACATATGTTCCCATATAATGGCGTACACCTGATGTTGCATCAAAGGCCTGTCTAGCATGCAACGCTCTTCGATTAGCAAACAGCACACATTGTCCCTTTTCCAACTTACAAATAAAGGTATTTTCAGGTTTATGAATAAAGTTTTCGAATTTTGAAAATGCATCATAAAATTCAGTAATTCTTTCTGTGACCAACTGTGACATTTCACCATGGGAATTTGTTTTAGGGTCTTGGAATATTGGTGCCTCTAAATCGCTGGCATCTAGATTCAATGGACCCTGGAATGGTGGTGAATAGAATACACTTTTTACCGCACCTTTGCTCATCTTGAGTGTTGGATGCTTAAAGTATCTATACTCTCCCGTCTCAATATGCTTGTAGTGAAAAGTTACAGGAATTTGTTGAAGAATCTTGGACTCTTTGGGATACTGTTTATCAAATTGTTTGGCTACATGGTACGAATCTACAAACATATTCTCACCCCCACTCACCGTATTTTCCACACAATGCAAAAGTTGTACACCTGGCGGACTTTCAAAATAGCACAGATCCATGTGTTGCCCCAGATATAGGTCCGTATACGCGATGTTTTTTGAGTTTGGAACACTTCGCACATCAAAGTACTTCCCATAAAACGTCTCCATAATTGGCCCAAGCCGCTGTGCTATTTTAATTACATTTGGATCCTCCCCTTCACCATTACCATTAGCAGTGCTACTGTTCTCAGGAATGTTCTTAATAAATGCCAGGCCATACTTTCCTAGCATTTCCAACACCTTTGTGTATCCTCCTGTTGATGACATGTAATCATTATAATCTACAAACTCGTGCTCCTTTTCATACATTTTTCTGTCCCAATAAACTTTCCCCACTGATGATTCGTGTGACTGTCTGATCTCACACGATTTTTGAGGAAATGGCAAGTTTGTCTTTAACCAATTTAATGCATACTTGCTTACATGATTTCCTGTATCATTCTTACTGAAACTGTTCGCTTGGCTACTACCATTTGCCAATACTACTTGTTGCTGGCGTGCTAGTCCACTTCCAACCCACTCGATTTCCAGCTCATAATCCTGTAGCTCTTTATTGTACTCTACTTTCACGCTCTTTACCTGCAAATCTCTGGATATTTCCCCTGTAGTGTGTAATTTTTGTTTGTTGCTGCTGTGGACGCATAAGCTACACATACAGTTGTCTCTTAGCCACGCCGTTGGAAGCTGATACTTAGCACTCCCTTGTATATTTTTATTTGCAGGCTGGTTATGACCCTCGCCGCTGACCTCTACTACTTCAACACTTGCACCTTTTAATGTAGCCTTAGGTCTACTGCTACTGACATTGTCTTTGTGTGGTTCCTCTGCTGTACTCTTTCTTTTAGGCTCTACGAAGTTTTCTGGTGATGTACCAAACCACCTACTCTTTACAACTTGTATTCCAGTGGTATAACCGCAACTGCTTCTTTCCTGCCGCGCCCTATTCAGCAATACGGAAAAGCTTCTCAGCTCTTTCTGTCCTATCTGCTGCCTTGTTGTTTGACCTGGCGAAACAAGGCCTCTTTTGATTATGAAAACCTGTGCTGAGCCAATATTACCATTACCACTACCACTACCTGTCTTCAACGTAAATACCCTACTTCCGGCTGGTTTTTTTATTATTCTTGGTGTACGTTGCATCCTCTAAGTACTATTTTTTTTTATCTCTTTAAAATGGTATTTGAAGTTTTTTTTTTTTCCCTTTTGTTTATATAAAGACGGGCTGAAGAAAATGGCTACAAGACCAAACACAAGATTTACCTACTCAAACTCGTTTTACATTTATATGTTTTTTTTTTCCTTATTTATTTGTGCGCTTCAACCAATCTATGATCTAAAACCAAACCATAAATCAAAAACAAACAGTTTTAATTCCTTTTCTTGCGTTTGGGGGGGGGCGTGGGGGGGTTGTTATGGTAATTTGCCCTTTTTTGACAATTTCTACAGATACCACAGACCTCTTATCTAATTACGTTTTTGTTTTTTTTGTGGGACCACTATTTGCAGGATGGGCTTGGATTCTTTTACATGGCTTTTCTCGTAATATCGCTTTTATTATCTTTGTTTCGTTTCATAACTGCCAAAACCCGGATAAATTAACACATGTGAACCGATTAAATCTATAAACTTTGTTGTACGTACATAAATTTTGATTATTTTCTTGCTAAATCTTTAGCTTTTTGTTGTTGTTGTTATTGTTGTTGTTTTGGTTGATTTAAAAAAGAATTCATCGTAGATTTGGGGCAATAACAACACGTTACTTGTTTATTTACTTGCTTGGGTAGATAACTCTTTCAGATCATTATACATTCCAGAATAACCCTACTCTCCTGGTATTCTTGCACACCAACCGCACTTTGGCATGAATTTGTTATCTTTACAGTATTTATCATCACCCAGTGCAAAAAACCCTCTCTTGTGTTCCCATCGATTATTTTTGACGTTGAAACGTCAATAACCATGAATCTATTTACTAGTTTCACACACTTTCAAACGCTTGGCCTGAAGATATCAAATGCTTGTTATCTTTATTCACGATCTCAATATGAATTTGCTATACACATCCACTCATCCTTCCCATCTTACCTCTCATCTTTTTTCTCGTCCTTACTCTGTGATAGAGGAGTGAAATGCTTTTGATTTTTAATTTTGTGTGGAGCCAATCTGTTCTTGAGCGGCTCATACATATCACCACAACCCAAGGCAACCTTCATCAGATTATCTAGCTTTGTCTTTTTTTTTTAGTTTTCATTTATACCATTCGTTAAATATACACCTGTACACAAGATTGATGGTTCCACATTTAATAAATATTCAGTCTGTGTCTGGAACCTAGTTTGTGAACATCAAGATAATAGTTTCCACTTATTTAAACAATTATTTTTTAAGTTGATCATGTACAACTCTTTTTTTTTCTCTCTCTCTCTAGATGTGTATAGTGCTTTGAATTAATAAAAGTGTGAAACACCAAAAAAAAATATAGTTAACCTTTTCCAGAGATTCCAAAAGACTGTAATGGTACAAATATAGCAAATGCACGTTCACATCATTGACATTCACGCTTGTGTTTTGTTTTTTTTATTGTCATTTTTTTAATAGTATTTACATTTTTTAAGAGAGTGGGGGAGAGGTTGAAGTGGTGGGGAGGAAGAAGGAGGAGTGAACAATGGAGATGTCAAAAAAATACAAGATTGTGTCCATTCTATTTGTATTTGTAAATACAAATACAAATAATGTATCCAACTAATTATGAAATATCAAATAAAAAATGCACAAAATAACATCAAATAAATACTCTGAAATAACAACACTAAAAGGTTCATGAGCAGGCCTAGAAAGTATTTTGTATTTTTATCTAGTATTTATATTTTTGGTCTTGAATAATTCTATATTCCTACCAGAGCATATTACTAGAAGAATTCTATAAAAAAATACTACTTTAAAATCCGATAACAACTAAAATAAAACGCAATATTGCAAAAACAAGACAAAAGCAAAAAGTTAAGCAACACTAAAAATGAATTCCATGAGATTGAAAATAAGTAAATCCGAGTGGGAAAAGGAATTACAACAATGTAAAGTTACAAAGGGCGAGATGAATCAGCTGATAATGGATTATCTGGTTATAGAAGGCTACAAAGACGCAGCAGAGAGATTTAGTGAGGAAACAGGATTAAACACAAATGTCGACCTGGCCTCTATCGAAGAACGAATGAAAATACGAAACAATATTCAAAATGGTGACATTGAGGCAGCAATTGAATTGGTTAACGACCTAAATCCTGAACTACTAGAAACAGAACCCAGAATATTTTTTCATTTGCGCCAGCAACAACTCATAGAATTGCTCAGGCAAAACAAAACGATTGAAGCCCTACAATTCGCACAAGAAGAGTTGGCTGCAAAGGGTGAAGAGTTTCCTGAACTTCTTCCGGAATTAGAGAATACAATGTCGCTGTTTGCTTGTGATTTGGATCATAAAACTGAAGTTCTGCCTGATGAAATAGGTGCATTGCTAGATTACAAGCATAGGCAGACTGTAGCTTCGGAATTAAATGCAGCAATTTTGTCTTCTCAGTCACAGCCAAAAGAGCCACGTCTTCCTGCCTTATTACAGCTATTATTTTGGTCACAAGAACAGCTTGGCGAGCGAGCTACTTTCCCCAAAATTACCAATGTGTTTACCGGTGAGCTGTCAAATGAAGAAGAATAGCTTGCTCTACATACCTAAATATTTAACTTGTACTTTTCCTAATTCCAACTTTATGTTTCTTATACTATGTTTTGTTATGATGTAATTTCAAAAGAAAAAAGAGGAAACGAAGCCCGATTACACGAACCTTTATGAAAAAAAATAATGTTATCGCGCCTTGCCCCAAAGTCGAATACGAAGGACTTTGCAATGGTGGGAACTCTGACAATCCGTATGCGCTAGTAACGGTGAGGAGATATGAGTATTTGTTCCAAAATGGTTGTAAGAGAAAGACCACTATGTACACATGTGTATATTTCCAGCAAAAATGGCAGGCGTTTTTAAATACCGGCTATACATCCAAGCTCAACAAGGAAGACCAAGACATGGTTAAATGTGGTAAAAAATCGCTCATAAATAAAAAACAGAGATAGGCACAGCAGCAAAGCAAGTCATGAAATATCATTTAAATCAATTAGTAGCTTTAATAAAGAGAAAAAAAATAAGAAAAATAAGAACATTGTGTATTTATCTATTACAAATTGGGTGCAGTGTACTTGTCGTAAAGGCGTAAACAAACCAAAAATATCATACGTATGTCATCACCAGTATACATTTATACTAACTCGAGGACTTTTTTTGGTGAGACTTGGCTTTTTTAGCGCTGTTTCGATTTTTGGGACTCTTGCTGGGTTTAGAATTTTCTGTTTCGGCTTTAGTAGGTGTCTTCATTTCAGGGGTTTCGGGATTTTGCTTTTCATCCGTACCTAAGTCATCTTTCGCTGGCCGAACTGTATTTATATCTGTGTTCTTTTCATCGAGGTTCATAAGCTCAGCTGTAATTTCTACTTTTTTCTGCTCCAGTGAAATTAAACTAGCATTAAAGTACGAACATTTCGGACAATAATACTGGATAGTTCGAATTTCTTCTTCTAAGACTAGCCCGTTATGGCAATAGCATTTCTTGCATATAAGCGCATAGCGCGTTTTGGTGGTTTCATCGTCCCCCACTATTCTATCCACGAATTTTTCAAGCCATGGAACCGTCGCGGGAGTGCTTTGATGCCTGTTTAGTGGAACAACACCTACTTCACCCTCGTGCCTCGCTTGCAGAGTAGGTATCTGTCGTACATTATTTTGTTGTTGGTCTGGTTGTCCCGAAGACACTACGTTTCGGGGAATATTCGCAGCAGACACGTCTACGCCACGTGGCACTCTTCCTGTACCCTCTTTTTTCCCTAAATTGTGAACTTGCGAAGAAACAGAAGGTGCCGGTTTGATTTTGGTTTGAGTAGACCCAGATTGGGAATCGGCGTCATATTTATCGATCAGCCGTTTCATTTCTTCGAATTTTGTATCTTTTTTAAGCTCGTCAACCTACACATGGAATTTTGAAAAAGTTAGAAACAGAAAATCACGCTATTTATCCAGTTAATGCCTACCTTTTTTTTTCTTTGTTCCACAAGCTCTGATATTTTGAGATCTATTATTGAAAAATTATATATTAGCTGTTTCGATGGTATTTCAAAAAAAAGAACTAAACCCAGAATGTCGCCAAAATATAAACGAAGCATTCCTGGTAACATTCTAGTTGTATTTAACTTGCCTTGTTTCTTTATACTGTTATCGTAAATCCGCGCAACAATCTTGTTTGTGTAGTATATTCTATTTCCGTTATAGTTTTTCATCAATTGTAATATTCAACAAGTACACAAATATAAATAAAGTGTATGACTCCTTTGTTTTTAATAGCACTAAACACATTCACACACCGAAATCACGGTTTACTTACATCAATGGCCCTGCACATGCTGTAAAGACACACAAGCCATAAGATCGCGTGGTTAGCTGAGACTCATTTTTTATCGCATACCACCAGAACCCCGCTGTGAATACGCCCCAGACTACTCCGGAGTATAAAACCCATGTTGTGCTAATCCATTGTTTTCTCAGTATTGTCTTTTCTCTGTCTATCCGCGCCTTGGAGATTTTGCTTTCAATCTCCTCTAAAATGGATTCGTAGCTTTTGCTTTTCTATTTGTAGTGTGTTGTCAGCTTGTTTAATCTTTCTGTTGATTGTAGTACTTTGTCTTTATGCAGATTTCAATAATAAAAATCTCCCCACTTTGAGAGTTTTTGGTACGCAATATATGGGCTCCGATAACGTCTCAAAAAGAGAAAAAGATGAAAAATCGATTTTAATCTAAATGTTACCTTTAAGAAACTTAACATCCACATCGGTTTATCCTTGTTATTTTAGCGTTAATCTTTCTATATGCTATAGCTGAACTTGACAATCTAGTGCCAATAAATCTACATGTACTTTAAAGTCGTCTAAAAGCAAAAATGCAAATGCTAATTATAACTATAATTCAAGTTCAAATTCAAGTCCAAATTTTACTCTAAATAAATTGAATGCTAAAAATTGGGATGAGAGCAAAACCATCCCACACGAAAACTATTCTGGTTTGATTTCGCTAAAGCTTGCAACATCAGTCTCTTATTTGATTGGCCAGATATCCATTATGTATCCTCAACTAAATTAACACGCAAGTTGACATACACAAGTAGCATATAACGTTGTTTGCTGCATATTTCATGTATGTACCAAGTAAAAGCCGACGTCTTTCAAAAAAAGCACAATAGTGATTATAAATCTGTTGTTAATGTAGATGATTAAAGCCATCATCAATGTTATGCAAAAAAAAAAGTAATTACGTCGTGTATTAATCCGGGGATATATTGACAGTCCTTGCTATGACACGCATGTGGCATGTGACCTTTTTTCTTTGTTTCTCTTTTCTTTTCTTTTTGTTTTGTTTTTTTTTGTTTTGTTTTTAGAAAAAGGAAAGAAGTGATAATAGAAAACATATATGTTTGAGCAAAATAGCCAGGTTGAACCGCTTGATGTTAATATACCAAATCTATGCCACTATTTGATTTTTTTCCATGCCCTACTTAATCCAATCGCTCCGATCTCCTTTAAAGATCCTTATGCGTTGCATATTGATGACTGAATAGGTGGCATTTTTTGAACAATCAGATGCTATAACCAACTTTGGACCTGCTCAAAAGCGAGATAAATATACTTTTCACTATTTGGCTTTTCTAAACAGCAATGTGGTTATACTTAGAGTCGTTCAACCTTCTTTTGGAAATATATCAATAATTTATTTAAAAATATCTAAAAAATTATAGAAAAGTCGCCAAGTAGCAAGGAATATTATAGCTTATCAATATCAAACAAAAATAACAACATCCTAAGGTTAGTATCTTATCCTAGCAGAGAAGCTAATAGATACATTTTTCTTAAAACAGAAAACCCAGGTCATCTAGCTACAAATACTATCTTTGATATGAATATGGCTGGCAGTAACATATGAGCTATGTAAACGTTGGATATAATACTGAAAACTCTAAAAAAAAATAAGGTTGTCTAAAAATATTAGTGATTAAATAAATATTTTGAAATGGAAGACCAAAACTGTTGCATACCGAGTAATACTCTTATAGCAATGGCGGTTAGATGCAAGGATAGAGGAGCTGGTACTGCGTATGCCACAGGTAAATATACGCATAAATAAAAATGTAAGGAATTGTGTCTGTGGCTTCACGGATGGTAATTGTGAAAGGGTGTCTAACTGGTGTCCTTTTTTGAATTTTTTATGAGCCATTTGAGAGTGATATCTATATTTGTCTGATTTTTCGCAGAAATCGAATAACAGGCAACGTTTCTGTTTGAAATATTATCCAGTTTTCTACTCAAGTCAATAAATACACCCATCAATAAAAAATAATCATCGCATCTCGATCTAGTATCTGAGAAAAAGTACACCTTTACATAGCATAATAGACATAAGATAAGACCACTTACAAGGCTTCAATCAGCTTTTCCGCCGGTAGTGCGGTATCCAGGTCATTTTTATTTCCCAAAACCAAGATTGGTATATCAGCAAGCATATTTTTCTCAAGAAGACTCCATAACTCCGCCCTTGCCTGGTCAAGTTTGGCGTGATCGGCTGCATCAACCACAAATCTATATTAAATAGTGGTCCATTTTCATTTAACATCAATCATGAGAGTCGCGGTTTATCTTGGCCTTTTAGCGAACCAATACACGCTTTAAAAAAAGCTGTCAAAATAAACAAACAAAAAAACAAACAAAAAGAGAGTGTTACTTACAGTATAGCGTTTACACCCCTACAATACCTCTCCCACATGCTCCGGAATCTTGGCTGGCCACCAACATCCCACAGTTTGATTGTAACATTACCCTTTGTTACTTTTCTCATGTTGAATCCCACTGTGGGAATCATATCTTCCTGAAATTGCCCGGACTATTGTTAATATTAATTTTTTTCAAAGTCGGACCCAGTATTAAGTGGATGATATTATTGTAAAAGTGGAATAAAGCCAAAGAAAATAAAACGAATGATAGCAATCAAGATCATTTTGCTGAAAACATAAAAAGGCCGTGGAACTTACCGCTACTACATTAACCAGTGTTGTTTTCCCCGAATTCTGTAAACCTACAAGTGTCACCTCCATTTCTTCCTTCCAGAATAGACGTTTCAGCCATTCTAGTATTGAATTTACTATGGACATCATTTTGTGTAGATAATTGCCTTTATTTAGGTATATGTTCAAGTTGACGCACTAGGCCGTGTTAAATTTTGAAAAGAATATACAAAAACGCCCTAGGGTATATCCAGCCTTATAATAAATATTTATTGCTGAACATAAAAAATACATCTAATAAACAACATAATAAAACAAGTTTGAAAGAAAACTGAAACTGTTGTCTTATGTTATCTATGTTAAGTAAACAAAAATAGCCGATTTTGGAAAAGGTCTAGGGTGTTTATACCGCAAATTCTTTGCTATAATCAACATTATCCATTTTATTTTCCATTTGTGAAGCGTGATACACACACACAACGATAAAACCAGCCGAAAGTAGGAGAAACAATCAAGCGGCAAATCCAAGTAACGAATTACCCATACTTTTCTCCAAAAAAAAATTTTTTTTATTCGAGGTTTGCCAATTTTTTTGTAGCAATGTTGTTTCAATATTTATCCATTTTCAGTATAAATCACCAAACTGTTATTGTCTTTGATAATCCAATCTACTGACTGAAAATACACTTCTAAAATAATGCAGCACTTTAGCCATACTATTTTATTTTTTTGCTCATTGCATCTATAATTTACATAATGCGAACTCAAATTACTAAAACTAATATTAGCTGAAATATGGATTATTTTCCTAATTAAGTCATTCAATATCTGACATTTTACTACCACAATATATCACTTGTAAAGTATAAAAAAGTACTGGAATTTACAATACACGTGTACAAACTTCGGAAACCCAAAAATCAAACTGCAATCTGTAAAATATAGCTGCACGTGTAGTACCTAAAAATTCAGTTCAATTCCCCTCCCCCTGTAGCAGGCAATTCAACCCCTGGTTGGATAGTGAGCTACATACCCAGTCTCATCTCTAGGAGTTGGTATCTCTACATGCTGTTATATCGTCCAAAGTATCGAGTATTTTTAACCATCATTATACGTCCCGTGATTTAACATATCATCCCATTTAATTGTAGTGAAAATCTCGCATATATTTTAAAAAAATGTCGGAACATCAGACTTTGCCTTGTACACATGGGGAAAAAAGAAAATATTGTACCAGAACAAAGGAGCCCACTTGCCCTTTTAAGCCACTACAGTATAAAATTGACTGTTGACTTTCCGTTTACCTACGCGAATACTCTTTATAGTGCAAAGCTAGTACCAACATTCTTATTGGCGCCAAAAGGACAAGTTACAAATAATAGGGAAAAAACAAAACAGAGCAATGCCACCCATGTCTTCTGTCGTTTTTTTGAACTCTTTGCATGGTATATAATGGCACTACCTTCCATAGGTAAAAAAATCCAAGGTGATAGTGAATTTTTTTGAATATGATTCAGCACTTGGGCATTCCAATATCGCGTGTAAAATGGCCTCATGTGTGTATACTTTTATACTGTGTAACCTGAAGGTGCCTATTAAGTACTACTTTTTGTGATGGTTATAAACATTGTTGCTATATTTCAAGTCTATAAACATGACTAAACATATTTTTTTATGCGTCTTTATGGTGTCTAACTGTGACATTTCTGCACAAGTTCAGCAACCATTTTATCACATAAAAAAAAGCGAGTTTAACAGAATTCTGTGGAAAATTGCAGCTTCTGGGGGTTCCACTAACTGGTTCTGATCGCATTTTAGTTGCTGAAACACTAGTGGTATTTGCATAACCTCAGATAAACTGCGTTCCTGGGGATTTGTAAAGGGAACCGCGAAGAACAAAGAATTATGAAGATTACAATTTGAGAATTAAATCATAGAAGCGAATGGAATTCGAACGAAAAAACAAATAAATAAAAGTTAATTGGCGGTTTAAACTCCCCCTCCCAAAGCCCATAAATTCTCTCTATTCGTGTAAACTATGTACAGTTGATATAGGAGCGAGCATAACAAATATGTGTATATTAAAGACAAACAAAGTATTTCTCAAGGTTAATGTCCCAGATATACAAATCAAATGTAGTGTAAATAAAATTCAAGATTAATTTCAGCAATGATTGAAATGGAATATTATAACGTTTACGGTCACCAGCCCCATGCAACACCGAAGGACGCACAAAGGCAAAATATACCAATGGAAAGGCGCATGAAAAGGAAAAGAGCCATAGTAGGAGGTAAAACACAATATTATGTACAGATTTTTAGGGTTTGTATTATTTGTTAAACATCGAGACTAACTCGGCTAATTTATATATACCTAGACTGCAGAGATACATTACCGGCAGATATGGTAAATGCCTTTATGAAATCAACTAAAAGGGTACGTAGAATGTATGGTGTCAAATATAAAAATAAAAGCAACGAGGTACCAGACGACGAAATTGATAAAAATAGCCTTGAAAATACGAGGAATTCCTTGAGCGAAGATGAATATAAACGTCGAAATGAGCACGAGTGCAACACAATACTACCAAATACTCAAGCTTTTGTTGCCAAAAACCAATGTTTTTCCGATATAGAAAAAAGGGGTATGGCGGAGAAAGATTTAATTGGAACCGAGGAAAACCCGTTCTTTGCGGATTTGATGGCACATCCACAGAATCTACAGATCCCTGACACTCTTTTTGATTTGAGGCAAATTATTTGTAAAAACACACAACTAGATTTGCTACTCAAAAAAACCACCGCCAAATCCAGTTTAAAACCACCAGAAATCGAATCTCCTAGGGATTCTGGAACACTAGTGCTATACAAATCTCCTCAGTCCTACCAGATAAATACTGACCAAAAGAATCAGTCAGTAATCAACCGAAAAGATCCCAATAGCTCGATGGGATATCAAAATGATAATGATACTGATGTTTGTACTGAAAAAGTAGCATTTTTACCGCCTAATTTCTTGGCTAAAAAGACCCACGGTCTTGAATATATGGACGTGGATTAAAACGGCCTCTTCTTTTGTTCTGCAACATCACTGGCGTCGAGAAGGAGTTGTAGAAATAACATACCACCACAGAGGAGAGGAGAGGAGAGGAGAGGAGAGGTGGTGACACTGTAGTTTTTGTAGTTTTAAGTATTTTTCAAGGCCAGGATGATGAGATAGGCTAGTACTCAATTCCATGTGTTATTTGAATAAATGATCTTGTATTTTGTAGGACAGAATTTCATGTATGGAAGGTTACACTATGCCTAGGATGGGTGATCCCGTTGAAAATAAGCAAAGAAAAGAAAAGAAAAGATAAAAGATAAAAGTGCATATTTAGGAAAAGTTACATCATCAGCTAGGTTGATAATAAAATCGCTCTAGTACGTGATGCTTATGATTTCGACGATACACACATACGCTTTTCTTTTTTTATCGAACCAGTTGAGTGTTTATAGACTATTTTTTCAACTTTCAAGTGTATTAACATAGTGTAGAATGAGCTAGTATAGGATTTTTTAACTCCTCGCCTTCTCACTATCTCAGAAAATATCAAAAATTATTCTACTTTCACTTCCATTTACAACAGGCATAATGTTAGTTTGTACATAAAGTCGTCATTAGATCATTCCAGGATCGTCCAATAAACTTTACATTGGCACAATTTTGGTTAATTGAAAGCTTATATAGCGCATCAAAATAAAATTTTTTTTTAGAATTCGTTTTGAAAAGTTGACAAATCCAAAAACCATCCAAAAACTCCTTACATATTTTTCGCACTAGTATATGCTATCGAAAATGGATCAATTGAAAGAAGTAAGCACAAAAGTTTTAGACATCCTTCTCTCATGTTATATTTTATCTGTATTTTACAGCAGTAGGCCTTGTACAAGCAAATTTCTGATAATTCTTATAACCAAACAAAATACAAATCAAAAATAGCTGATCGGCTTTCTTTCACACGAAAGAAATGATGTAAGTTTTTAATTTATGTGATGGTAGCACAATCATAAATATATGAACATGGTTTATTTTTTTAGAATACAGTGACATTTGATGAAAAAGATCCATTTTTAGTTTCTTTTTATAATTTATATATATTTACCCACCAACTACATTGGATGCTAAAGTATTATGAATAACGGTTATTAGATAAGAACGTATGCGGCAAACTACATCTCAGGCTTCACAAGCCCAGGAAGCGAGTTTTTTGAGTTTTTTCTTTCAGAGGCGAAAAATGTAGTTCCACCCTTGTTGAAACAGTGTATGATGGACGATGTAAGTCAAAGAGTTGATTTAGCTAGCGGTTTGATATTTTTTTAATATTTTTTTACACTCCATTTTTACTAGCTTTCCGCTAGTTATTACTGATTAAGAAGCAGAATAAAGCGAACACAACTTAACAGTTCGCTTAATATCGATTTATTTTTCTCTGACATAGCTTTCATCACACGATGCTCTAAAGATATTAATCAACTTGACCACAGAACCCAGTGCTAGACAACTATTTGAAGGCGATTCGGCTCTGAAACTGATTGTTCAAAAGATAGTGGTAAGTTGTACCAAAGAAAAGCAATTAGCAATTTCTACGTTTGCACTACTCAAGAAGTATTAAAATTCATATATAAGGTTGTGGAAAGAATAAGAAACATACATCTATTGAGAGTGGATTTTATGGTTTTAGGATAAAACAAGCTTGGTGTCGGATTTATACTGTATGCTGTTGTCAAACTTAACAAAGAACCCGACTATAACTGACAAGATTATAAAGCTAAATGTTCAGAAAGCAGGAGATCTTTGTGAAAGTGAAAGAGCGATTGATCAATTAACAGAGGTATTTGTTAAGGGAGTAGACTCTTTGTATAACAAAAATGCAAACTATCATTTTTTGGCTAGTGCCTTTGCTGATATTTCAACAGTGAGTATATCATTTATTTTTATTTATCTATTTTAATTGTATTTGAGGAACCTGGTAGCTGGACATAAATTAGAAACTAAATTAATCACTAAACTAGTCATCAAACTAATCAAACTAACCAAACTAATCAAACTACATGAACGTAGACTACAGAGGGTGTAAAATACTTTGTGAGCAGAGCGAGTTTTGACGGAGAAGTTCCAATTACTAAGGTGATGGTGTTTTCCGAGTATCCTGAACTGATTAGGAGAGGAGGAGTGGCATCATCCATAAAGTAAGTACTATTGCATTTTTCTCACTAGCTGTGAAATAACGCGTTTTTTTTCTTCTTTGGTGGTATAGAAATGTCTGCTTTGATTTGGAAGCACACGAAAGATTGCTACACGAGCTTAACATTCTCCCATACATTCTGTTGCCATTATGTGGAAATGATGAATACGACGAAAACGATATGGATGGTATGCCGGATGAAGTTCAGTTCTTGGGAGAT
The DNA here is from genome assembly GCA_001969505.1 of Zancudomyces culisetae. Lineage (NCBI taxonomy): Eukaryota > Fungi > Kickxellomycota > Harpellomycetes > Harpellales > Legeriomycetaceae > Zancudomyces > Zancudomyces culisetae. The sequence continues at coordinate 17,514 of LSSK01000389.1, forward strand.
GACAAGAAAATCGAAACTGACCCAGCGCTTAGAAATAGTCTTTTGGAGGCACTTATCCTACTGTGTACAAAAAGATCTAGCCGCGAGTATCTGAGAGAGAAAAAGGTTTATTCAATTCTAAGACAGCTACATCTTAAAGAGACTAACCAGCAAGCACTTGAGGCAATAGATAGATTGGTACAGTTTTTGATGAACGAAGAGGAGCCTGTTGCGGCTGGAAAGCAGTTTGATGAGCACGGAAACTACGTCCCAAATGCTCAAAATAGTGCTAGCGGTGCTAATAGCACTAGTAACATTTCCGTTATCGATGAGTTTGAGGAAATATAACTGCTTTTTCTATTTCATTTGATAGTACATATAGCTCTTGGTCTTAGATTTAGTGCGTACCGCACATGAATATATTATATATATATTGCTTGTCTGTAAATATGACTATGACCGCCTATTTTCTATCCAGAGGTATAAAACAGCAATAGGTTGGCATGTCTTTTGGACTAAGTTATGGCTGCTGATGTTGTAGTGCTTTCGTATTAAAGTAATGTGTCCTTTGTAAACAAAATAGCATTGTGTATGGGAGCTACCGCGAGTATGTTCGGTGATTGCCTATTCTGTACAAGTTACTTTGTTAAAGCTTAACTTTCAACTTCATAAGAAAATAATATTATCAAAAAGCTTAACACCACTTTATTTTTTTCAATAGGTATATTTTAGAGATATTTTAGTATTTGGCACTGAAGCGGGTGACAAATGGGCAAAAAAAACGGAATAAATAAGAGTTTGATCCTGATCAATATTTTGGGGCATATATCCTTTGTGCTGGTTCAGTATAGTGTTATTTTGTTGCTAATCATGTACATATAGCTTTTTTTTTGAATATCGCTGCTCTTTGTAAAGTCTAATTTGCAGTTTCAAGGGGTAACAATAAAAACAGAAACAAAACGCAGTTTCATAGCCGAAAAAAAAACAGACCCAGTTCTGCTTTGCGCCTTTTCAAGCAGAACATGAAAAAGAAAAAAAGAAAACCTTGGCGTTCATAACAGATGATGTGGATAAATGGTACGATTCCAATTTATTGCAGATAGTGGGTGTTGTTTTCTCTTTTGATGGGTGTGTTTCAAACAAAATGCATGATAAAAATCATATTTGCCAAACTTTGAACCTTATTAAAAATAATTCTTGGAATTGGTGGCTTTAGCGAAATGAAAAAAAAAAACAGGACAGCGTGACCACTCAAAATCATGGACCCTCAAAGTCACATGGCAATATCAATTAATTCTTTGGGAAGACAATTGTATGGGGAGGGGAGAGGAATTAACTTTAGTAATACCCGTATAATGTACAGCTGAAAATCGCATGCAAATTGTGAAAATTATCTGGTGTAAATGGGCTAGTGTGATACAGCGTAACGACTCGACTTTTACTGCTAATTAACTTTTAACTAGGGAGAAGAAAAAGAAAAGTGCAAACGATGGGGGAAGCGAACAATAGCGCAATGAGATAATGGTGAGATGAGTTAATGGGACAATAAGAGAATGAAGTAATGAAGTAATGGGGTAATGAAGTAATATAGTATGAGGTAATGAAGTAATGGGGCAATGAAGTAATATAGTAATGAGGTAATACATCCCCAACGTTGTCTATAGTCATTTAATTCGATATGAAAGTATATGCTGATTTAGATTGAGAAAATCCAGTATAAAGATTTCAGTATCAATAAAGGTAAACAACAGAAAAAGAAGGTCGTTTAACTCAGGCACTCCGTAAAGATGCAGGAAAAATCGACGGCTTAAATGAAATATAGGTGAATTACCAACTAACTGAAATAAACACCAAAGAGAAAATGCGGATTGAAGAAAGATAACAAGTATAAGATCATGTACAAGCATTAAAATATATGACAAGAAATCTATGTGAGGTTTATCAAACTACAGATACAAAATACAGACACAAAAAGTGGTGTTACTTTTAAATTTCAAGGTGGATAATTATCTTTTTTAAAGGTAAATTCGCAAATGGGTTAATATTAATACATGAACAATAGATAGCTACTAAAAATGCAAGGAGTGAAATTTCAGAGATAATAAAGTCTTATTATAGAATTAGAGGTAATTTCCGGAAGAGCATGGCTTCATTCTTGCGAAAGTGCTTTGAACTTTGAATAGCATGATGTATCTTTTGTTTGTTTTTAGTAAAAGAGCGGGTTTACAAGGCATTTTTCTCGGTCTCCAAAAAATGTAAACTATAGTGAACGAATTGATAATAAAGCTGGAGTCCCATATTTCCTAAAAAGTGGTGAACCTAAACGATGACACTGATAGTGCATCAATGTGGAGTTATCTATATTTGTTTGTACTTTGGCGAATGATTCTTTTCTGGTAGAACTTTTTTTTTTCCCATTGGGACAGTAAAGTTCATTTTTATGATGAAAAAGCTCAGAGTTTAAAAAGTTTGTTAAAAAGAAAGCCATTTATGCAAAACTGATCTAATGAAGAAAGAACAATGTATTAATCTAATAATATTAACATAAACTGGTTGAATGATTGAACAATTGAACAATTTTAGCATGAGGTATGCTTAACTAAACCCTGGCTATATGGAGTTCAGTTTGTTGGCACAGACGAAATGCCTGCATCGCTGTCAAAAGTTAAAAATAAATCTACCCCACCTCACCTACCCCCTAAATATTACAAAATACTGTCTGTCTGTGATATTTTTTTATGCTAATAACAATAATACTTAACTTGGTAGTAACCATGTATGTCATGGCTTTTTCTGTGGCGGTAGTTGTGTGATAAGAGGAACGGAAACACCAACAATCACAAGGTTATCTTTGGTAATGACCCCTTTAAATATGGTCTGCCAATTAATTTAGCAAAATAATCGTTATTATTACAAAAATTTTTTGCAATTTATTACCAAACATATTTTCTATCTATAGACCTGTTGAGCAGGGAAAAAAAAAGGTGGACTTGTGCGCAAAGAAAAGCTAAATAGGCGAGGTAGTTCTTAAAAAATCTGCATGGCGATAGGCAGAGGGAATCTGTAAATACTGGAATTTTCAATTGATAAACGGTGGAAATTTTATTTGCTAAACAAGGTGTGAAAATTTTAATCTGGCCAATAGTCAACGTTTCCACCAGGTGGAAATGAAAAAGTTATCACCTTTTATTTATTTATTTATTAGTGGATTTGAGCATGTAAAAATGAAAATATATCTTGTGAGGTGACAAATTCAATAAACCGTGTTAATTTACCACGGTATCAGGCAATTGGTCTAGACAAAAGTTAAATAGACGAAAACGCTATGGACAAAGTGGTGATATGTGCTTTTATAAAAATAAAAATTAGCGTGCATGATTAGTATTTTGTGCTATAGTTCTAGAGTACGTTGGAAAAATCAAGAGAAAGATATGGAAAGATATGGAAAATGAGGGGAGAGAGTAGATAAGAAGATATATTCAGAGAAATACTTTTGTTAATAGAGTAAAGAGGAAGAAAAGCAAGTGCTCCTCCACCTTGGAAAAAGATATAAATACCCAGAGATAATTGGAGAGATTGCAAGTTCATCACACAAAATAAACATACTCGAGTTTAAATAGCCTAACTAAGCGATTTGAAGTACCACCAGCTTGAAAAGAGGATAGCTTTCTTGTGCAAACTATTTCACATTCTTTGTTAATAACATTTTGTTGGGGAATTTTTAGCATCAAAAAATTGATCAACAAAACAGAATACAATAAAGTGACAAATCCCAAATTAGCAATTGTGTTGTTTTATACAGGACAGAAACTATTGGTTTAACTGGTAAGTCAATTGTGGGCTTTTGCACGGACACTTTTAAATTTGTAATGGTAGTGGGTTATGGAGCAATGGCTATCTTAATTCATGTAGCAAGGCTTAGAGATAAGAGGGGAGGCAAAACCCCAATTATATTTATTTAAGTTCAAGCTAACAGAGGTTTTTCATTTTTTTTGTATTATAAATAGCATCAGCTTTGACCCTGACCAGAAAAGTTTATCTTTAAGAAATACTTACAGCTTTAAGTGAATAATAGAAGGAAGGAAAAGATGTTTTACGGTATTGTAGATGATACAGTCGAACAAGACTTCAAGAAGGAGGGAATTGATTATGACCACATTAACGTCAGAAACAATCTCCCAGTCTGCCAGCTCTATGAGGAAGCCCTGAGATATGAACCAGACAAGACCTTTATCTCCAGCACTGGTGCTATGGCTACATTGTCAGGAAAGAAGAAGGGGAGATCACCAAAGGACAAGCGTGTTGTTGATGAAGACAGCACAAGAGACGAAGTATGGTGGGGACCAGTAAATACTAAGCTTTCAAAAAAGGCCTTTGATATCAACCACGAGAGAGCAGTTGACTATCTAAACACCCGTGAACGCTTGTATGTAGTAGATGGATTTGCAGGATGGGATCCAAAGTACCGCTTGAAGATTAGAATTGTCTGTGCCAGACCATACCATGCACTTTTCATGCGTAACATGTTGATCAGACCAAGCAAAGAGGAGCTTGAGCACTTTGGTGAGCCAGATTTTACTATTCTGAACGCCGGACAGTTCCCAGCAAACAGATTTACAGAAGGAATGAGCAGTGACACTTCTATCTCTCTCAGCTTTGAACAAAGAAAGATGGTCATTCTTGGAACTGAATACGCCGGAGAAATGAAGAAGGGAGTCTTTACAGTTATGCACTACTTCATGCCAAAGGCTGGAGTTCTTTCACTCCACTCCTCACTAAACGTTGGCCAAGACCCTTCAGATGTCACACTGTTCTTTGGTCTTTCAGGTACTGGAAAAACCACCTTGTCAGCTGATCCCAAGCGTTTCCTGATTGGTGATGACGAGCACTGCTGGACCGACCAAGGAACCTTCAACATTGAGGGAGGATGTTATGCCAAGGCCATCAACCTTTCCGCCGAAAAGGAACCAGATATTTACAACGCCATTAGATTTGGAACTGTCTTGGAGAACGTTGTCTTTGACCCATTCAACAGAGAGGTAGATTATGACTCTGGAGTCATCACTGAGAACACACGTGCTTCATACCCAATTGAGTTTATTCCAAACGCCAAAGTTCCATGTGTTGCTGGACATCCAAAGAATATTGTTTTCCTTACATGTGATGCATTCGGTGTATTGCCCCCAATTTCCAAGTTGACCTCCTCCCAAGCCATGTACCACTTCATTTCTGGCTATACTGCCAAGGTTGCTGGCACTGAAGAAGGCATTACAGAACCAGAAGCCACATTCTCTGCATGCTTCGGTCAACCCTTCTTGGTGTTCCACCCAGTCAAATACGCAACAATGCTTGCCGAAAAGATGCAGCAACACAAGGTCAACGTCTGGCTTGTAAACACAGGATGGAACGGTGGTAAATACGGAGTCGGCTCTCGCATCAGTCTTAAGTACTCAAGAGCTCTCATCGATGCCATCCACTCTGGAGAGCTTGAGAAGGCCGAGTTTGTTACCTCACCAGTATTCAATCTAGCTGTACCTACATCCTGCACTGGTGTCCCTGCAGAAATCTTAGACCCCGCAAAGAGCTGGAAGGCTGAATCTGGAGACTACCTCGAATCTTTGAAGAAGCTGGGTACTCTCTTTATCAACAACTTCAAGACTTTTGAGGATCAAGCCACTGCTGAGATCTTGGCTTCAGCTCCTCAAGTCTAGATTCTCTGAATATTATTAACTTGTTTTATTTTATTTTTAATTACATTGATTTCATCATTAATTTCATTTTTCCTTTTGCTTTCTGGGTACCAGATTGTATGTGGAGTTTTTGTATCTAATAAATAATTGCCATTAGTATTAGTAGCCGAAACTGGATCTTTTCTCATAGGAACCTTTTCTTTTAGCCAAGGCCTGACAGTGAACGTGGAAAAAACCGAGAGGAAGGTGTTAGTGTGGTTGTCATCTACGACGTTTACACTAAGATAGAGAATTCAAGAGAAGTTTACTTGACTTTTTGAGTATGTCTGAGTTTACTGTGTTCTAGGTTCTAGTTAAATACAAATTAACATGTTTACACGATTGGTGATCAGTGGATACCACAAAAGCTGCTTCAAAATACATTTTTAAAAAAAGGAGATTGTATTCAATAGAATAAATATAATTTAAAATAAGATAGCGTTAGTTGGAATGAGGCGAATGGAAACACAGGTACATATACATTTGTGGAGTATCGCAAAACCGGGAAACTGGATTTTCATAAGCACAAAGTAATACTTAACCTGTTGAATTACAAGTTTTCTTTTTGTCAGCATGATTGTGATTTTATTACGGAATTCATATTTGAAGTATGAAGAAACCAAAGGTGTTAAACACATCACCGTTTTGTAAAAGATCGCATAGTATTAATGAATCATAACTCGCCAGTTTTCCCATCTCCTTTTCGAGAGTAATCCATCTATTTTTTTTGTTGGTAAAAAATTTTTATTTAATAGATTCCAACCAAAATTACCTTGGGAACATCTTGCTTGAATAAATTATGAGAAATAAAAAACATCATAAAAAACATATTATATTACTATATGATGAAATTACAAAGAGCGATTCAAGAAAATGTGTATTGTGGAACAAACCAGTTAAATTTAATGATTACCTATTTCATCCCTTTTAAGAAGATTAATATTCGCTTTATTTTCATAAAAACACCAACAACAAAAAAAAGCTGGTGCTACCCACTAACAGCGGTGACATAAAATAATCAATAGTAATTGGTTTTGCTAATGAGGTGTGTGTGCATAAGCTTTCCAAAACCTAAAAATAAAGGTCCAAAGCTATTTAGCATTTCTGTTGACTTTTACACAATTTATATACCAACTAAGTGTAATCATTTTTAGCAGTTACTATTTTTTCTAACAAAATACTGAAAATTTTGTTAACATGGTTATATCAAAGAGCGCAGTAGTAGCACCAACTAATTAGCACAATTTACCACTTCACCCCTTAAAAAAATGTGCGTTCTTATCGATTTCTCGTTGTGTATTTCATTTTATCGATTCACAATTCAATGATTATAGTTTAGTCTTGTATTTACCCATCTCACATCTGTAAAGCTTAACTAAATCGGCTGACACCAGTATTTACCATCCTTAACAAGAGAGTGAATACTTGCAGGCTCTAGACATGTTCGTATAATTTATTGTTTTTATTGACTTTTTTTTTTGTAAACACAGAAATAGACAAAGATTACGTACTGGACTGCTTTGTCTCTTATAATAGTGTGTTGCAGTTTATAGACTCATGTCACAGTTATATATATAAATTTGCACATTTGCGCTACTTTGATCAGAAACATCGAAAACAATGAACTGGATGGCAAGACATTCACAGGTTGATTTTAATAGTAGTCACCAATTCTCAGTAAATAAAAGGTGGGCATTTTTTGGTCTTCAACCCCATTTTTGCCTTTCATGTGCTACCTTTTGTAAAAAGTCGTTCACTTACTTTGGAATAGGCAGATGATATTTACTATCTTTTATTATTGTTAGGCAATACGCCATAATTAGCATTGCAATAAAAAAAAATCTCCAGAGATTTGATGACAATGCATTCTGAATGCGCAGATTGGTCATAAAAGGACAAATGCTAATTTAGAGCCAATAGAAAGTAGTAGCTAAATTCTACTTGCTTTTATAAATCTTGGTCAATACAAAATACAACCAAATATAAAAATCGGAACGCAAATTTAGATTAAATTGTATTGGATAACTCAGTTACATTTGGCATTCAGGTAGTGCAAAACAAGAAAATTACTTTATTTTGAGCCATGTCTCGAATTCTGAGAACTAAATGCCACACAAAGGGCAGATCGTTGCTAGGTTAGCACAGTTAACATTTTTTTTAATAGCTCGGATAAGAGAGTATTAGCACTATGAGGGAAAAAACATGAACATAAAGACAAAATATCAACTGATGCCCACAAAACGTATTATGGTGCTATAGCAAACAGCGAGTAAGAAATTCGCGTTAAAAAATATCCTGATCTCTTTGTTAATATGGGGATAGAAGTTGTGCTTTATTTGCCAAATGAAATTTTTTACTTGAATTGATTATTTAATTAGCGCTTATTATTGAGGATTGCTGGGAAGGCTAGGCTAAAGTCAAATACGGACATCTATTGATGCAGCTTCTATTCTCCGTCAGGTGATAATCATTACAGGTTTTATAGAAAGCGTTATTAGAACATTTGGGATGATTTATTTTTTTTTAATTCCTTTATTTTATAGCATAGATGAGCAATTTCAGAAGTAAGAGCGAGTGAAATTCCGGGAAGGCTGGATTATTTGCGAAATTATTATTGACAAATCAAATACGTATGCACTTTCATTGATTTGTTAAATTATCACCGATTCAGCCATCTTTTGAGCTTAGATAGAGATATTGATTCAATGAAATAAAAGCGTAAAAAGTAAAACGTAAAACGTAAATGCTCAGTAATTTTATACGAAACCCCATTTCAAAAATAGGTGAAAATGTGCAAAATTTTTGTAAGAAGCTTCTTGGTGTGTAAAAGTTTTTTTTAGGCCGATTAGCCCGTAGTTTCGCCAAAGTCTGGTCATTGAGTAATTCAATTTTTTGTAAAAATACAAATATCATACCATTTTGTGCTGTTAACTTGCATAAAAATGTTGTCTGATATCACCTCTCCTCCGCGCCGAGGTTTGCTAGGCTTTGGAAAATATTTCTTCATCATGATATGCGGTTGATCCTGACACCATATTGCTTTTGTGGTGATATGTCCAAGGAGTAACCTAAACTGGGCGTGTTTGGGTAATTGGCCACATCTATGTGAAATGAAAAAAAAACAACTGGCAGAGGGGGAAATGTAGATTTTCTCAAGCCAGGAGACACGTTGCAAAGAAAAAAATAAGCCACCGTAAACGCTCAGCAAGAACGATAAAGTGTACTCTCTATTGGTTCATTTTTTAAAAAAAACATAGTTATGCTGGAAATTTGTTTTGTAACCAAGTTTAATTACCGCATTTGCCATAATAGGCCAAAGCAAATGGTTCAAAGGTCTCTACTGGCTGAATAGCCGCCACATTGTTTCAAAAACAACATCAAAATATGAACGGATAAAAGGAATAAAAAAAATTACGAGTACGGCTTTCCCCATTATTTTCAAACATTTCGCTGCTTTTTTAAAAATGTGATTTATCAAAATGTAGGTGATCTTGTCTTTTAATTTCAAGACAATATATCTTTCAAAGTATCATCGCATCGTTTAACTAGTATTTGTTGGCTGTTAGCTTTCAAAATTATTTTTATAACATAATTCTATAATACGATTTTATTTATGACCAATAGTAATTTAGTTCAGTAATAGGCCCAAAACGGAAAAAAAATTAATTTCATCAATTCGACAAACTAAATTAGAGGCGAGGGAGAGCGTTTTGCTTTATTTTTTTTTTGTAAACCGGGTTAATCGGTAGTATCTTCATGAAAAGTAAACACATTAGCGCAAAAATAAAGGCCAGCCTGTATAGTGCCAAAATTGGAACAGGTGGTGGATCCGTATTAGTAATAAAAAAAGAATGCCAGCTTGAAATGCATTATTGGCGTATCCATACAACCTACCATAACTTTCATAAACACAATTTGTCACATTTTGTTGCACTTCGGTGGAAATCGCATTTCGCCCATACGTATAAGTCTTTTAAGGTTATATTTGGTAATAAAAAACTAGAACAGTACTAGAATCAGGGGCAAAGACCAGGTTGAGCTATCTCGTGAAAATATTAAGTGACTGTCTTGAGATACCTTTAACAAAAAAATTTTTTCAGTTTCTGACGAGTATATAAACCCGATAGTTTCAGAATTTTCAAAGGAATCAAAGAAAAAAAGACATCACTATCATTTATACAAAAAAGAGTAGTCAGTTGTTTAAAAGTATCAAAATGGGAGAACACACAATGACATACGTGGTCGCAACTGCGGCTGCTATGGGAGGATTCCTATTCGGATTTGAGATCGCAGATATATCCTCAATATTGATTATGGATAACTTTGTGAAATACTTCAACGATCCATCGAGCTCAAGTAAGGGGTTAGTCGTCTCTTTCTTGACCTTGGGATGTTTCTTGGGATCAGTAGCTGCCGGTCCACTAGCAGATAAACTTTCAAGAAAACGTTCTTTGATCATGGCTGGAGTGATTATGTTGGTTGGTGTAGCACTTGAAACATTTTCAGTAAATCTAGGTATGCTTACTGCCGCAAGAACAATTGCAGGTCTTGGTGTTGGTATCATCTCAGCCGTCGTCCCCACTTACCAATCAGAGCTTTCACATCCAGCTATCAGAGGTCGTCTCATCTCACTTCAACAGTTTGCCATTACATTCGGTATTATGATGGCCTTTTGGATAGATGCAGCATTCAATACCATCAAAAAGAACAACTTTCAATGGAGAGGCGTATTCATTTTCCAACTTGTAGTCTGTGCCCTCTTCACAATCATTATGGTAACTATGCCATACTCACCAAGATGGTTGATGTCAAAGGGAAGAAAAGAAGATGCCATCAAATCTTTGATGAGACTCAGAAGCGCATCAGAAGCAAATGAGAAGATCATGAGGGAAGCTGATGAAATCGAAGCTGAAATCGAGAGAGAAAGACAAACAGAAGTAGCTTCATACGGCACACTGTTCGGTCAACAATTCAGAAAACTCCTCCTTGGTATTATCCTTCAAGTCTTGCAACAACTTACAGGAATCAATGCTATCATTTACTATGCTGGACAAATCGTCAAAACCACAAACCTCACTTCAGGAGACGGTGTTTTTATTGGAGCTGCTATGGTAGGTGTGGTCAACTTTGTGTCCACCATCCCAGCCGTCATTTATGTTGATAAGTTGGGTAGAAGAAAGCTTTTGATCTTTGGCGCCATCGGTGCTGCTCTTTGCCACTTTGTTGTAGTAATCACATCGCTGATCGGCGGAGGATGGGATGATAATGGTGATTATGGCTACACCAACAAGTCATGTGCATGGGCTGGTCTTATTTTCTTATATGCGTTCTTGTGCTTCTTTGCTGTTTCATGGGGTCCAGTCTGCTGGATCTACCCACCAGAAATCTTCTCCACTGCTATGAGATCAAAGGCCACCTCAATCACAGCTGCCAGCAACTGGGTCATGAACTTTATTATTGGTTTGGTTGTCCCAATTATCATTAATCCATTAGGATGGGGACTCTATCTGATCTTTGGTGCATCTATGGTTGTTGCTGCATTTTTGGTGTGGGCATTCTACCCTGAGACCAAAGGCAAAACCTATGAGCAGATTGATGCTGAATTCAAAAGCGCTATTTTGGTCCGCAACATGGTTTCTACTTCAGTCAAGGCCTAGTTTTTTTAATTATTTTCGTTTCGTCCTGCTATTACATTTTAATAATTTAATTTTGACTGTTTGGTACTAATTTCGAAGCAATAAAACTTTTGAAAATCCATTTGCTTTTGTCTAATTTTTTGGTTGTGGTAATCCTGGCACTACAGTTAACCTTTTCTCGATTGTGGAACTTGTAACGGAATATGGTTTAATGTAAGTACTAGAGTGGATTAAATTCCAAAAAGTATATTTTAAGTACAGTTTTACAAATAAATTGTAATGAAGATAATTTTATAAAAAATTTTTAAAAAAACAGTCGGTGTGTCCGAGTGGTTAAGGAGACAGACTAGAAATCTGTTGGGCTCTGCCCGCACAGGTTCAAATCCTGTCGCCGACGTTGCATTTTGACTTTTTTGGATTTTATTTACAGATTTTGTACATTTTTTATATACTTTCCTAGATAATTGTGTTATGTGCAAATTATGAATAAAATGTAATATTAAATAACCGGTTCTTTTATCTGGCGTTAATTCTAGTGTTCGTTGTATGGTGGGATTACGGTCATTATTTTTGTGCTATATTTACAGTTATTGAGCTGTATTTGAAATATTATAGTTTCTGGTTAGTATACTAACTCTCATAAAATTATCAACGAAGCGAGTTGTTGCATGATAGACAAATATAACCAGGCATTTAATCTATTACTCTTATCCTACTAGCTCCACCATGAGCAACAGAAATGTATTCGCTTGAGTATACCTGCCAATTTTCAGGAATACTATAAGCATGGTGTTTGTCATCATGGTATGTATTCTCGTCTCAATTGTACGCCTTTCTTTAAATATCATTATCCCACTTTTTTTTATATAGTTACAATATCCACTAAGCAGAACAGCATTTTGGAATTCTTTAAGTTCCCAGAAATCTTAGTAATCAACTTCTCAGAAAGCTGCTGGTATTACGTACAACATCAGGGCAAAATAAGCCCAGCACCAGAGCAAATAGGCTTGGCAAGAGCTGTGTTTCATCTGCTTTGGATTGAGAAGCCATAATTTCGCGTCTATTTTTTTCTTCCAAAAATTCACCACACTTTTTATTTTGCTTCTCCAGCTTTCGAGTTGTAGTTTATTTTGTCTATTTACTCAGCTTTATTAACTTTAACATTTTTTTGTTCTTTCTACAAATAGCTTAAATACTTTATACTTTGTAGTAGTATAACAATAATACGTACTAGCGAAAAATGGTTGCTAGATTTCTGTTTGGAAATGCTTTGGAACAAGAGCTAGGTTAGTGAACAGTCAAATTATCAAATTATAAACCTACAACTATGTCTGGTTCATCCCCCCCATTCCACCTTTGTATTAATCTAAAGGGTTTAAATTTTAAGCCACATCTAATTAACTAACACCTGTTGTCTCTGTATGTATTGTAGAGGAAATCACTTCTGAGGAAGGCTATGGATATGAAATAGACTATGCTGCTGCCTTGGATTACTCGGATAAGATTAAAACAAAACAGTACGCCGCTAAAGAAGTTTGTAAATCTTTAAAGGGAAGGCTGGAACATTTAAATCCAAATGTCCAGATTAAAGCAGTAAAGGTAAGCTTTTTGAGCTCCGTTTTCTATTTGTTGTTTTCAAGCTAGGCCAACAATTGGAGTGCTTTAATTTGTGACAAATACAGTGCCTCAAGGCTTCAATAGTAGTATTCTCTTATTATTTACTAACTTTGACGAAAAAAAACATGCGGAAACTATTAAATAGCTTGCAGATATCCTGGTCAAAAACTCTGGGAGGGAGTTTGTTACTGAGATAGCGAAGGGGGAATTTATTGATGCTTTGGTGGTGATATTAAATTCGAGCGTAAGTTCAGATTGTATTCATACTGGCATATTCAAGGATACCAACAAACGAATAATTTTGTTTAAAAAATACATTTTTAATAACTAAAGATACTAAAAATGCTAAAAATGTAAAATTTAACTAGAAAACTACAAGTGTCGAATTGAAGGATGAAATCCTGGCAGTTTTAGAGTCATGGGCCATGGCTTTTAAAGGAGATTCAGCGCTATATTACACTGTCGAAGTTTTTGAAAAACTAAAAAGACAAGGTAAAACAAAAAGTTACTATATAAAGTATGAATGTGGGTCTAATGGGTTTTGTACAATACAACAGGTAGGGTTTCAAATCGGAGGGTTCATTCGGTAACAAATACAATTATCCAGACTCCAACTGTAAGTACCAATTTTCTTGATAACCATATTAAAAGTTTTTGTGTTTGCTTTTATTTTTTATTGAAAAACAGGTAGTGCTCATGAACATCCACATATCATTATTCGATATTTAATTAATAGGCTCCTGCATGGGTAGACAGCGATTACTGTATGAGATGTCAAACAGCCTTTACGTTTTCAAACCGCAAACACCATTGCAGGAATTGTGGTAAATGTTATTGTAATGACTGTGCTAACAACTATATTGCTCTACCAAAGTTTGGAATTAATGATCAAGTCAGAGTTTGTCATGGATGTTATCTGGTCTTGACTAATGTAGTTAGAGAAGTGTAAGTATTTTAATGTACATTGTAATATTATAGAACGTGCATTCAGCTTCATAGTCTTATGATTATTTTGTTGTATTTTCGAACATAGCCTGAACAGCCAGCCAAGAGATGTAATAAAGTCACAAAGAGATGGGGATAAAACAGACAAGAAATTATCTGACGAAGATGAAGACCTTAAACGAGCCATCGAACTTTCGCTGAAAGATGCGAAGGGACCAGAGGTACAGGTGGTAAAGCCAAAGACACCAGAAAAGACTACAGAAGAGCAGGAAGAATTGGATTTAAAGGCGGCTATTGAGGCTTCGCTACGAGACGCAAAACCCAGCTATATATACAATTACAGCAGCACTGCAGTTGCCAATCATGAAAATACACTAAAATCGCCATTGACCGCCTATGAATCTGAATTTTATCCAAAGGTTCCAGGATCCTCAGGATCCTCAGGATCTAGCATTTCGGATAACTTTTCGGTTTTAGACGACTTTGATATAGATATAGATACATATACTCCTCAATCAAAACCACAACAAAAAGCTTCGGACCAGCTTTTAACATCTTCTGAAATGGACGACATAAACTTATTCAGGACATTATTGTCGCAAATTCAATATTCGGGAAGAGATATTAGGGATAATCAGCAGATGCAGTATTTGGTTGAGGAGATTAAGAAAATCAAAGGAAAAATTCGGACTGAAATTGTACAGAACGATACTAAAATTCAAGAATTTTTAAAGCTACATGACCGGATTTTATCTGCAATCAAAATTTATGACCAGTTTTTAGATCAACGCCTGCTACCTGGACAAACATATGCATATCCCTCACTTGGGCCTACAGCACCAGCTTCTACGGTTCCATACAACAACTACAATCCGTTTGCTCCCAACTATCAACCGCAAACTACTTCCTTCAGCTCTAATATAAATCCCAATCCAGTTACTCTTCAGCCCGCCCAACCAACCACTCATTTTGCGGAGGGACACCAAGTTCATCCTGTATACCCACAACAACGTGATCAGCAATATCAACAGCCTCAACAGCAGCAGCAGCAGCAGCAGCAGCATATAGAAAACACAAATAACTCAATTACCAACCAATTTTCTCAACCTCCTCCGTCGTCTATGGGCTTTGCAGCTGCAAACGCTCCTCCATCCACATCCAAGGATGCTAATATTTCTGCAAACTCATATCACGTACAACCTCAGCTTACTATGGACAACCAGGCACCTGCTGAAACACAAAACTACCCACCACCCTCATATCCTCATCTTCAACCACAGCCACAGTTGCAACCACAGCCTCATTATCCTCCAATAAATCCTGCTCCTGAAATAAAACCCATGGCTCCTACATACATACAGGATCAAGGGAAAACACCACCTTCCAAGGACGATTCAGCTTCTGTTGAGGAAGGAGACTTGATTCAGTTTTAGCTCTAGTTTTCTGTTTTGTATTAATGTTGTATTAGGAGCAGTTTCACTCTTTGGCTTTATTTCGTTTGATAGTTTATATTTTCAGTGTTTATAAAGCCTTCTTTATCTTTATTTAAAGATGGTAGGTATATAACTCAACTCAACTCAACCCAACTCAACCCAACCTATACCTCTCACTTACTCTCAAAAAAAAGGAGTAAAAATTGACATTTTTTAAGCGTCCTTTCCACTGGTCCTTGCTTCAAAATACGACTTTCATTGTCTCAGTTTTCTGGTTAAAACTCAGCAAAGCAAACAAGGTAAAAAAAAAAGAAAAAAATTGTGATGTATATGGGCATTTATAAGGAGTTGTGATGATGAAAACACACGACACCTCAGCAAAATGCTAGATATTAGATACTAGATCTCTAGCTTCTACATACCTGATACAAACTATTCAAAAACATTGTACTACTGGGCTCTTCTTATCATCATTTATGGAACTATTAACCCTTATTATATTCTGCCTTTTTTTCAAAAAAAAAAAAGTAAAAAACACACATCACAATGATAGTTATAAGCTTTTAATGATCAAGACAAGTGCAGCCAGAAATGAGCATATTACTAGCAAACCTAAATATAATTGTGATGTTTAGTGGTTCATATATGCTGAATGGTGTATCCCTTTTCCCTATATTCTGGAATAAATTTTGTTAGACTAAACCGTGAGCAACAATGTTTTCGGGTAACATTGTCCTTGAGCCTCATCCCACCTATTTTTATTTTTATTTTTATTTTTATTATTGTTTTATAGAAACATGCATTTAGTATGGAGGCAAATGAAGAGTTTACATGCTCGTTTGTTTTAGGATGTTTTACTGTTTATTTTTGAGGATATGTGGTACAAAAAAAAAGGAGAATAAAAGCGGAATAATTGTCGCATTAGATGTTGCAGAATGGCTGTAATGACTATGAGTCCTTATATTCGAGGGATTACACACAACCAAATGGTAAAGTAAGAATCAAAAACATACTAATGCTTTATTGTCGGGAGCATATATACTTTGGTTCAAAGTATTATTTGTTCTCTTATGTTACAATGTATTTTATTCGGTACATTCATCACCCAAAATGGCATAAACCGTACATGACTCAAGGAAACGGACGAGAAAATGTAGAAAAAGAGTAAGACCAAGTTAAACGACGGTGATAGAGTTTGTAGAATATATATAGCAGGCCCGTATATACATGTTTTTACGCTCCCTATATACTTGAACTTTGAATATAAATACACGTTTAGCCTTTGTTTTGGGTACCAAGTAACAGCTGGAAGTAATCATTAGTTGCAATAATATTTTTTAACTATTGAAAACCTTGCTGATATAAGGAACAGCGATAATAGCTAGTATACTTTGGATTGACCTTTCTGCAAGAATAAAAAACGTACAAGATATTCAGGGATAGCTGTTGATATTGGATATCGCAAAGTGTTGTGGTAGTAATAGTCATTCAGAGTTAAACATCAGTACACACTTTACAACTATTCGAATTAAGGATAGCATAGCTCCTGGAAAACTTCAAATTACTGGGTTGTATGTTTATGCGCAGATATAAAATGTCGATTGATTTTAAAGGTAGGTAAAATTATAATGTATTTGTTCACACATTTGTCAATTTAGGGGAGAGGAGGAGGGAGGTTCGGGGTTGATTAAATGCTGCAGAACTAGAGAGCAAGAGAGAGGGTATGGGAGAGTGGTGAAAATGGTTTGCAAGTGATAATAACATGAAATGAACTACACCGAAAAATGACAGCAATAATAATATGTATTTTGGTTGATCCAAATGTCAAAATCCAAAATGACAGGTGCTCAAAAAAAAAGTATTAAAGTAGATGAAATAAATGAGTATAAATATATACGAGAATAGATTTAAACAAGTCCCAGAGTAGAGCGTGTCGGGCGGTGTATATAAGACCTCTGATAGCAGGTTGGAGCAGTACGCAGCTTTATTCTTTGTTTGTTGTAAGAACGCTATTTTATTTAAAGATTTGATTTAATAAAGTATACAGCAGTTATGTAATTAAACTGTACTAATGCAAATTATGAATATCAACCTTTAAAGAAATTTGGAGATATCTGGGATATACTGACACACAAGGCTCAAGACAAAAATGGCATGAGCTATCATGGGGCACTGGTTGTGTTCTACGATAGTAGAAGTGCGGAAATGGTTATCCAGACAAATTTGGGAAGATTTGATATATTGTTGTATTTCACTGAGATCGGGTTAGTGGATAGCGATGGTTTACAGGTAAAAGGTTCACAATTTGTACTATTAACATTGAGAGTAATGTAATTATTTTGATTGTGGCAAATTACTCGGATGTTGATATAAAAGCTACAGAGAAGAAAACTTAACATCTGATATCAATAATATAGAAATTTTCAGTATTCAAGTTCAAGGACGTGGGAAAGGATAGTTTATACATAAAAGAAATCAAAAACGTTGAGATAGCAAAGATGTTTTATGAAGTTGAACATGTAAAGTCTATTACCATGGGTGGACGAAAAAATACTCAAACTCTGACAGTGCTGGATTTTTACGATACCAGAAAGGCAAAGCATTACTATGATATTTTGGTGAAACAAAAGGTATTTATGTCAACTGTTTACTTGTGGGACTCACGAATGTAGGGAGTATTTGGTTGAAGGTAGTTATGTTGAGGGTCTCAAATGGAGTACCACTTTAAGATGAAGTCTGATAAAAATTTAGGATCTGGAAATTGTGCAGACTACAAAGCAAACAGCGTTAGAGCTTTTGAGACAAGAGGAAAAGAAAGGCAATGCGTACCCATCACCAAGGTTGACGCCAAAAAAAGTAAGAACGAGGGAAATAAGAGCAGAAGTGGGGGTAGATATGTGCGATCAAAGTAAAGAGAAGGGTCAACAAGATTTGGATAGAATTCCCATGAGCATTGAGGGATTTAATGAAGGTAACATTTTTTTTTTTGCGAAGAGAAAGGGGAACAGTGAGGGGGTCGAGGTGGGTATAGAAAGGTAGAAAGGGGCTAATATTTTTTCGAGAAAACAAATAGTGGAGGACGGAGCAGAGGGGAAAAGAATGACATTGATGATCAGGAATATACCAAACAGGTATACAAAGGTAAGACGTGATTATGGAATGAAAAAGAAAAAAGTAAGTGATAGGTAATGGTATAAATAGCGACAGTTGATTGAATGGGCAATGGAAACAGGACGAGGAGGATTTGATTTTATATACTTGAGGATTGACTGGACTACCAAGAGGAATTCAGGGTTTGGGTTTATTCATTTTGTGGATTACGAGTAAGTTTTGTGAGATGAAATAGGAGAGTGAGGGTGAGAGTGAGAGTGAGAGTGAGAGTGAGAGTGAGAGTGAGAGTGAGAGGAAGGAATAAAAAATGAAATGATATATTAATAGGAGGATGAAAGAGTTTGTTGAGGCAAATTCAAAGAGGGTGTGGCCATTGCATGAGTCGCAAAAAATGTGTACATTTGCATATGCACAAGAGCAAAACCTGAGGAAGTTGATGCAGAGATTGAGCAGCAAAGAGTAAGTAAAAAGAAGGAAAAAAAAAGATGAGGATTAAGAAAGATGATATAATGCTAAAATAGGATGAGGAATAACGCGTGGGAGTACCAGCCGAGTTGTTTTTATACTAGTGGAAAGTATAATGGATTGGAGATAATTCCGTATTGGGTGCTTGGGGAGCTGGAAATGTACAACTGAGGGCCAGATTTAGGATTTTATTTTTGGCAAATAAATTTTTAGTAATTAGCAGTAATATAAAAAAGGAATTAAATAAAAAAAGGAAGAAAAAAAAGAGAATATAGTAGAGGTAAAAAGAGGTAAAAAGAGGAGAAAGTTATTTTTGTTTTTTGATAGAGGAGTTGGACGAAGTAGGAGAATAAGAAGTATCAGATGAGTTAATGGAGGAGTAAGAGGGGGAAGTGGGAGAGTAGAAGGGAGAAGTGGGAGAGTAGGAAGGAGAAGTGGGAGAATATGAAGGGGAGGTTGGAGAGTAAGATGGGGAAGTGGGAGAATAGGAAGGAGATGTTGGGGAGTATGAAGGAGAAGTTGGAGAATAGGAAGGAGAAGTAGGAGAATAAGATGGGGAAGTGGGAGAATAAGATGGAGATGTTGGAGAATACGAAGGTGATGTTGGGGAGTATGAAGGTGATGTTGGAGAATAAGAAGGTGATGTTGGAGAGTAGGAAGGAGAAGTGGGAGAGTAGGAAGGAGAGGTTGGAGAATAAGAGGGGGAGGTTGGGGAGTATGAAGGGGATGTAGGAGAGTAAGAGGGGGATGTAGGAGAGTAAGAGGGGGATGTAGGAGAGTAAGAGGGGGAGGTTGGGGAGTATGAAGGAGAGGTTGGAGAATAAGATGGAGAAGTGGGAGAATAGGAAGGAGAAGTTGGAGAATAAGAGGGGGAGGTTGGAGAATAGGAAGGTGATGTTGGGGAGTATGAAGGAGAGGTTGGAGAATAAGATGGGGAAGTAGGAGAGTATGAAGGAGAAGTTGGGGAGTATGAAGGAGAGGTGGGAGAATAAGCCGGAGAAGTAGGCATATAAGAGTTAGGGGAGGCAGGATTCATAGGACCACCAGGGGAATAGGGAGACATACCAGCCCAGCCAGGAGAAGTAGGGATACCGGCAGAGTTCGCACCAAAGCCGGAGCCGGAACCACCGGAATCAACAAGAGGAGAAAAGACGGGAGAGGCAATAGAGGAGTGATCCAAAGAATAAGCAGGGGAAGCAGCATGATAAGGAGTCATTTGAGGAGAAAGGGGAGAGGAGGAAGGATGGTGAGGGGAAGAGAGTTGGGAATCGCTAAAGGGATGAGGCAAAGTAGAACCCAAAGAAGAAAGATCAAAGCCCAAAGAGCGAGGATCTACGACAGGGTGTAGCAACATGTCTTCATCAAGAACCAAATCAAAGCAACCAGTACCCAAGGGAGGCAATTGACCCAACAAGATATTTTCGGTAATACCGCGACAATCATCCAAATCACCACCAGCGGCAGCATCCAACAAGATTTCTACAGTCTCTTCAAATGAACAACGCATCAAGGCACTGGTGTCAGCACGATTGATTCCATGACGAGTAATGGCAGAAAGGTAGCCACGATGAGTCATGATTTCAGTCAACAGGCCAAGATGGCGAGGGTTGACATAGGAGCCACCAAACTCAATGATTTTATTGATTTCTCTCATAAGAGCATTACGAGCAGCTTCAATGCCAAGCACATCAAGGATTTCAACAGGATGGTTGGAATAAGTACGGACATAATCAACGTGGTCTTGAGCCATAACCAGTTTGAGATTACTGCCATCAGTATCCAACTTCCATTCCTTTCGAACACCAAATTCACCAGAATCAACCACAACTTTACGATCATGTTCGGTGTAGTAAACACGGTGGATGCCTTCAATACCACGCAATACAATAGAATCGAGGATATAACCTTCTAGCCGTTTAAGGAATAAATCCTCGGCCATAACTCCATCGTCGCCCAAGTCGTCTTTATCAAGCCTGTCGGGATTGACAATTCGACAACGCACGATATACTTGTCAGCATTATCGTCATTGCTAATGCACAACAACTCGTTACCGATTTTTTCAGAAATGCGGTTGGTTACATCAACTATAGAAAGCTTCTTGTCCAACATGGCACTACGGTTAAGTTCGAAACGAAGTACCCAGGGAGAAATGGTGGCAAAATCAACGTCATCGTCGGGGAGGGCATAGAAGGCCTGGACAAAGTCGCGATCTTCTTCAATAACGGTATCGTCAATAACAGGGTCGTACCAAATTTCAGCGCTGGAGGTAACCTTGCGCATATTGGTATATTCAATGTTGACCAAGACATCCTTGGCACGCTCCATGTTGTTGGCATAGTCTTCGTCCAAGAAAATAGTCAGGGAAGGAGTCTTGATATTTGTAGCAACATTGATGACTTCCTTGAGACGAGGCACACCCAAAGTAACGTTTTTGGAACTCACACCAGCAAAGTGGAAAGTGTTTAGTGTCATCTGTGTCGCAGGTTCACCAATGGACTGGGCAGCCAGAGTGCCAACCATTTCGCCAGGATTGACCAAGGTACGCTTGAATCTGGTCTCGATTTCGCCAACAACCCAGTCAAAGGCATTGGAGTCCAAATGGAACTCTTCAATAACCCGCTTAGACGACAACGTCGACCGCAAGTGGATCTTGAGCAACATGACAGCATTGTTTTGAGCTTCAATACTCAGTGGATCCGAACCACGCACGACGACCAGACGGTCAATCAGCTGGTTGATGGAGTTGACAATCGTCACAGGATGCAGGTTGGACGGTTTACGGCTATCAATCTTGAACAACTGGCGAGCATTGGTAATCATGCGAGCCAAATTGACAGGCAGAGGAAAAGTATCTTCACCGTTGGGACTGATAAACGTCTGCATAAGTTTTCGGTCAGTTAGGAGAGTTTGGTACTCAGCATCCAGGACTTGCTGGACACCATCGTTGGCTTCAATCGTCTTGAGAATGGAGAAATCCAACGAGTCGGAGCGGAACGATTTGGCAGGATCCATCACATCGACCTTGTACATTTTCTCAAACCGCGCATCCGAACACCGCACAGACGCAACCTTCTGGTTCTCCAACAACGAGGCATCTGCTCCATCGTGGCCATACGCAAACTCAATAATTGCACCCAAAGAGTTTCGCACAGTGCCGTCATAGTGAACCATAACATCTTCCAACGCCTTGACCAGTCTACGTTGGATATAGCCTGTTTCGGCGGTCTTGACAGCAGTATCAATCAACCCTTCACGACCTCCCATTGCGTGGAAATAAAACTCTTGTGGCGTCAATCCACTCAGATACGAATTCTCCACAAACCCACGACTGTGTGGTGTATAGTCGTCCTTGGTAAAGTGTGGCAATGTACGGTCTCGGAAGCCAAAGGGAATACGCTTACCTTCAACGTTCTGCTGTCCAACCGCTGCTGTCATCTGCGACACATTGATATAGGACCCCTTGGATCCAGATACCACCATCTTGCGTACATTGTTGCAGTCCTTCAACTGCGCCTGGACCGACTTGCCAGCGTTTTCTCTAGCCTTGTTCAACTCAAAATTGATATTGTTCTCAAAGGTCTCCTTGTACGTCATTCCTGGCAACCCTTTCATCTTATCTTCAATACAATCCTTAATAATCTGGTCGACAATTCGATGTGCTTCCGAAATAATCTTGCTCACCGAATCCATTGTCGATGCATCTGTAATAGTATCTCCTATTCCTATACTAAACCCATTGGTAACCAACCACTGGTTAATCACTCGCTGCGTTCCCCCC
Source organism: Zancudomyces culisetae (assembly GCA_001969505.1). Classification (NCBI taxonomy): domain Eukaryota; kingdom Fungi; phylum Kickxellomycota; class Harpellomycetes; order Harpellales; family Legeriomycetaceae; genus Zancudomyces; species Zancudomyces culisetae. The sequence continues at coordinate 40,208 of LSSK01000389.1, forward strand.
AAAAACACCTTGGTTGCCTCTGGTCCCAACTCATTGAATATCGTATGAACCAACCCGCCTCTCACCGCCCCAACTGTCTGCTTACATACTATTCCCGATAACAACACTCCATTCTCAACCACTACACGCGTATCTCCTGGTGAAGACCAGCTGGTTTCCAGATCTGGATGCTCCTTCAAAAACGTATAACAATTAATCCCGTCTGGAATCAACAAACTATACAGCTGCTTACCCGACCACAACGGCTGTGGCTTCAGAATACATGGCGGCGGAATCATCCCGTCCCAGCCCGGTACCTTCAGCAACAAATCCATCACCAAGTCTTGCTTCATCAAGTTATCTCGCTTTGTAAACATTATCATTGCACACAACGTATCCTGCACTATTCCCATAATTGGCCGGTTACCTTGTGGCGAAACTATCTGCTTTGGCACCATACACAACTCCCTCACCTCTGCTCGTGTTTCTTCTGACTGTGGCAAGTGCAAATTCATCTCATCTCCATCAAAATCCGCATTGTACGGTGATGTCACTGACAAATTCAATCTAAACGTTGAATAATCCATCACCTTCACTCGATGTCCCATCATTGACATCTTGTGCAATGACGGCTGTCGGTTGAATATCACCACATCATTATCCATCAAACTACGCTCCACCTTATACCCTATCTGCAGTGGAATGTCTCCCCCTCGCTTACTATACTTCAAATCAATCCGCTCCCCTGAATCTCTAATCACATATTTCGCTCCTGGATGTTCTGTCGGTCCATTCTGCACCAGCTCTTGCAATCGATCTATATTATACGGTGTCACCACTTCTGGGTACGTCAGATTCTTTGCTATTGCCTTTGGAACTCCTACTTGATCAATCTCCAAGTTCGGATCCCCCGATATTACCGTTCGCGCCGAAAAATCAACTCGCTTCCCCATCAAGTTTCCTCGCAACCGTCCCTCTTTCCCCTTCAACCGCGCTCTAATCGACTTGATTGGTCTTCCTGACTTTTGCAACGCCTGTGGAATCCCCGATATATCGTTGTTGATAAACGTCGCCACGTGGAATTGCAACAACGTCTCAAACTCATCAATAATATGTTGTGGCGCCCCTTCCACCTCACAACTCCGCACTCGTGCATTCGCCTTCAATATATCGTTCAGCTTATATGTCAAATCATCCTCACTATGCCGTGTAGCATCCATCTGAATACTCGGCCGCACACACATTGGTGGCACCGGCATAACCGATATTATCAGCCACTCTGGCCGTGCATACTCTGGATTCATTCCTATTGCCCGCACGTCAGTATCACTAATCTTTTTCAGCACTTGTAACACCTGCAGCACTGTCAAAACTTGTTTACCCTCTGTATCTTCTCCTCCTGATAACGCTACTCCCTTAAACGTCGCTGTTAGTTTCAACCCATCTTTACGAAACGTTGGTTGCTTGTGGCCACATCCTCCATGCCCCAGCGCCTTTCGCTTTGTTCCCAACATTCCCTCCACTTCTTCACGTCGCAAATCTTCATCTGCTCGTGATATATTAATCTCCCGCTCATCTGCCTCTACCGACGCCTCACATACCATCCGACTCTTGCAAACATCCCATACCAGTTTCAGCCGCCGATTCGAATTCTTCACCTTTTGCGCCATCTGGTATGCTACCTCTGTTTCATCTATCTTCAATTTCGAACAGTACCAACATACACACTCCAGAATCTTTTTAATCTTTGTAACAAACCCCGGATGAAACACCGGCCGTGCCAATTCAATGTGTCCAAAATGTCCTGGGCATTCACTCATATGTTCTCCACACGTCTGACACTTGAAGTTGCGGTCGATTGTTCCCATCCGTGGATCCAGCAACCCACCGCTCTTTGCCCGCCCGCTCTCTTCTCTAAGTTCGGGATGTTCCACCTTGGCCACTGACATCATCTTGAGTTCCTCTGGTGAGAATACTCCGAACTGCACCTTTTCTATCACTTTAAGTGGTGCCGAGGAATATGCAAATTGATAAATCCCAGACATTTTCTATTTACAATCTTTTCTTTTCTTTTCTCTCTTTTTTTTTTGCCTTTTTATATAATCTTTTTTTTTTCTTCCCTCTTTTTGTCTGATTTAAGAGTTGTTAGTTTTCTAGTTGTTTAAAATACGACTAGAAATTATAAAAGAAAATGAAACGAAATGAAACAAAAGAAAGAAAAAACAAAGAACAAATATTCCTTTTTCCCCCTTCACCTTCCTTGATTAACCCGATTTTATTTTTTTTTAATTTCCGCCCCTTTTTTTTGTTTTATACGTTTATTTGATATCGTTTATTGTTATATATATTATTATATTAGTTTTTTTTTGTTATCCTTTGCCTTCTTCTTTAAAGAAAAAAGGTTGGTTTAAATTTCAGAATCGAGTTCTTTTTTCTTTTGGAAATGTTTAGTTTTTTATTCTCAACATGTCCAAAAATTTACCCCCTCCCACTTGGTTGTCTAAAAATCCTGAATATTCCGACAACAAAAAAAACCCAATTCTTTTTATTGTTATATACTTTAGATATAAGCGTTTTTTTTCCGTTTTTTCGACCTATTCCAAACAAAATTTGAGATGTTGATAGAGTATTTAGATTTATTTATTTATTTATTTATTCAACTTTCAAATATTGTAAAGCTAAAATATACAAGTTAATGCGTAATTAAACAATATTATAAATCTATTTTTGTTTTTTTGCTTTTTGTCTTGCGTTTTTCGTAATTCGTTTTTCGTTTTTTGTTTTTTTTTTTCCTGAGCTTGAACGTGTTTTATTCTATTTATTCTCTTTTTACTACAACCTATAATCCAATTACCATTTAAAAAAAAATTTTTTTATAATTTTATAATTGATATTTATTTTTGGAAAAAACAAATGCTAATCCATCCCCCTCTCCCGAAACTGCTGTTTATATTCAAAGAATAAAAAATAAACTCCAAAAGCTATATTAAAAACCCAGCAACAGAACCTTAAATATACCTATACCGATATATATCAAAAAAGTTTAAACATGAGCTATAGCTTGATATATACAAGAAATTTTACTTTTTTACTTTTTAACCAACTATACAAACAATCCCACTCTTCATACCCCTCTCTTTTCTTTTTATTTTTGTGTACTGGGCCCAAAAACCAACCCCCTTCCAGTTTTTTCAAAACTTTTTTTTTTTAATCTGGGTTTACTACAATATGTCGTTGTGTTATCTCTACTTTTCACATCTTGTAACTATATATACTTTGATTATCATACAGCATCTAGCACATTTTAAATATATCATCCTTCCATGTTTAGTTGTTGTTATTGAGTAAGTTAGCTTTAATTCAGCCGCCTTTTGTTTTGATTCAGCCTTTGGTTTTCTTCCCCTAATCCATATGGAAAAAAATATGAAATTGGCCAAAAGTACAAACATCTAGATAAAACATCAAACAAAATAACCTCATAAAATTCGCCAAATAAATAAACTAAAAAAAGCTGTCTATACTATTTTTTAATCTCTCCCTCTCACCCTCCCCCCCATAAACTCACCCTCCTACATTTGCTGCTCCAACCTTTTTATTCCCCAAATTTCACAAACATCTCAAACCCCCTTGTTTTTTCTATATTTATTTGTCGCCATTACTAATCAAATCTCTCAGCAAAAAACAAAAATCCTTCCCTCTTTCTCCCCTCTCCATCCACCCCCCTCAATTTTTTATTATCCAAATTTACCATTAAATTCTAACTATATAAAATGTAAAAAAAATAAATGCATTTCATGTTTGTACATCCACACTCTGTTGTTCCAATAAAGATTTGCAATTTGCTTCTTTTTTTTTTCTATTTCTAGATTTCTTTCTAGGTGAATCCTCCCATAACCAAAATCAAAACCAAAATCAAAACCAAAATCAAAACCAAAATCATAATCACAATCATAATCACAATCGCTTTTCTAAATCAACAACACGAAAATTTTCAAATCCCTCTTTCACTTTTCCCATTTTTCTTTTTCTTACAAAGAATACTGTTTATTTTATTTTGTTTTGTTTTATTATAATATTTTTTATTTAAGTTAATTGATCTTCATCATTTATACGTGTTACAAGATAAATCTAGAAGAGAAATAAAAATAATAAACATAACCTTATTTCAAAGAGATACCAAAATAATATGCTCCTATATTACGATGATTCAATACATTCTTGACTTATTTAATCTATTCTTTTAAATGATTTGGGTTTGTTAATATGCTAGTCATAATCTAATTTTGTATATCTATTTTACTTTTATACTTGGTATTAGTATTAACGAGTACTAAATATGGTATAATTGCTTTATTTATATTTCTTTAAGGTTTAAAACTGAAATTGTATTGAAATACAAAAGAAAACTACTATCGGATCAATAAATTCTTAAACATACATACTGTTGTTCGTTAGATAATAAAAACATTTAAACATTGTAAACTAAAAATAACTATCTTCCATATCACAATGCTTGTTTTTTGTAGAAAGTATTTAATCACGACTTTTCACAATATATTTTATGTGAGCTTTTCAAACTATCAACTTCGTGTTTAACTAAGTTCTGTGGTTCTGCTAAAGTACTTATAGAACTGATGGTATTATCTGTGTATATACACTTACTTTTGCTGTAGAGTTTGAGCCTGTCCAAGTATTCATTTATGACTTGAATAAATCAAAGAGACATTTCATTCAATAAAAATTATTTTATCATCAATACTTGATATATTTGATGTTATAAATAAATTTATACGTATTTATTAAACGTAGTTAAAGACCTGAATGATGGCTTATCGCTAAAGAAGTTTAAAATGCAAATTTCAAACTATTTATATTTTATGACATAACTGCAATTTGCTGTGGTATTATGTTTAAAGTATCTAGAATCATCTTTTATAGGATTTATAAGCATATAGAGAATTAAAACTGTACTGCTTTTGCATCTCAAATCAATAAAATATCAACCAAAAAATCAATTACCAGAGATTTATAAATAAACATCCATTGGCAACAACCATGAGGATTTAGATATTATTTTGTCAAAATAATGTATCTCTTGTCAAAAAAGTCGCAATAGAACTAGCATCAATCTATGAATTACAATAAACCTGCTTGATGTCTGTGAATAATAAATATTTTTCAAATGAAAAGGTATCAAAAAAATAAGTTAATGATATTTATGTTTGTTCAGTATAAAAAACTAGCTCAAATATAAAAAAGTCTACTTGTTTTTGGATTTGTAAAAAATGAGTATTTTATATCACTATCTAATTCACTGAAATGGTACATAGCTATCTATAATAATATCAATACATGAAATACTAGATAAAAATAATAATAAAAAACGTTTCTAGAAATAATATATATTAAAACTGTTACAGAAAAGTATCCGCAATGGTCTAGTGGCTAGGATCCGACGCTCTCACCGTCGTGGCCGGGGTTCGATTCCCCGTTGCGGAAACAGCACCATAGCGCAGAGGAAGCGCGCAAGGCTCATAACCTTGAGGTCCCTAGATCGAAACTAGGTGGTGCTATACTTTTTTGTTTTTCTTGCATATATTTTTACATACTAACTTTGCATTCATCGTTTCATTATTTTCTTTTTGTTTATATTTCACTTTATTGAATCTTAAACACAGGAAAAAGACAATAGGACTAAATTCAAGTATATTTGGTAGTTTCAAAAACTTCTCCCCTTTACGGGACTAAATTGCATTGTTAATATGACAATGGCGGTTTATATACAAATCAGCGATATGGGTTATGAGCCGGTGGTGGTGGCATTGGTGATCCTACAGGCGGTGTAGCTTGTGGCGAGTAATAATTGTAAGTATGTTGTGGTAATGGTGAGCTGTAATTCTGTCCTGGTGGAACAACCACTACGGTGTGCGTAGCAGCTGGTGGTGGTGGATACTGCGCGTACAGTGGGTACTGTGGATGAATTTGCGGTGCTGCGGGTTTTCGATTAAAGATACAAAAGAATGCGTGAAATATTCCCAGTACACCAAACCCGATTAACGTCAAGAATATGTTTGAAATAACATGACCATTACATCTGTTGTATTCGAGATATACCGCCAGTGGTGGTATAACCAGTGCAATTAGAATTAGGATGAATTGATTTGTGTCGTGTGCACCCATTACTACTTTGTTTCTGCGATTTTCTTTTACGTTTTTTTTCTATAAGTTTGTTTAATGTACTAGCTATTATTATTTTATGTTATATATCATGTATATGTTCGACAATATTCTTATTCCACTCCTAAGGTTCCTTATGTTCCTTATTTATGAAAAAGATACAAAAAAAGTAGTATCTAAAGAAACAAAAAACTGAAAAGATATTCTACAAAATGTACACAAGTATGTGTTCATATATGTATATGAAGCAATTTTTTCTCACTTTTCTCGCTTTTCTTTATTTCTATTATTTTGAAGGGTTGAGGTAAATTGGTGTAAAGTAGGATAGGGTAGAGCAGACTGAGGGTAGAAAAAGTATCAAAACAACAAATTTCCTGCAAATATTGTAACGTGGTGTCAACCACTAACGAGAATAAAAACTTTGTAGAAGATAAAAAAAGACACTTTGAGTGAATCACTTTTTTTATTTTGGAGAAAGCGGAATATATTATATTAAATTTGGTAAAAGTAGCCGGTTGCTACATGCCTTCTTGGGGAAAAAATACAAGAATCGATAAACATCAGAAAAGAAAAAAGAAAAAAGAACTAATCAGTACCTTTTAGAAAAAGTTCAACTGAGCACGTCTTTGGCTGAACATGCATCAACTAATGTAGTTATGATTTATAGAACGTCTTTATTTGTCCATTTACTTCATATTACTTTTCTTTTTTTTTAGGAGCACGTGTGTGAATAAGATATAGTTAACCTAATAAAAAGCACTGGGTGCGTAATCTTATATGCTTTTATTTTAGCGGGTTTCTTGTTTTATGTGCATGTATATTGGTCTTTCTCTTTTGACTTTTGGTTTGTAGTCTTTCTGATCTTTGTGAAGAGTCTAATAATGTTACAAAATGAAGAAAAGTGGCAAAATCTCTAAACTAAAACATAAAAACAAGTTAGCGATGTGATGAACTCTCAAACACGGATTATTACTGACTTTCAGAACTGCAAGGTAAAGAGTGTGTAATAAAATCAACGATATATCTTTTAGCTTAAATCGTAGAAACATTAGTTTTCTTCCTCTTTTCTCAACCAGTAATAAATTATTCAAATTGATAGAGTGTGTCGAATGATTGCGAAGTTTAATATTTTTTTTAGTGAAGAATTTTGCATTAAATAATATAGTGGCACAATGAATAGTACGAATATTAACAGAGCCTACTACACAGAAAAAAAGTAGCAATACATAAATTATATCAGCTCTAACAAAATCAACGCGAAAAAAAAACATAGATTTTGAACATTGGTATAAAGAATGCAATGCAATAAAACACACAAATAATCGAACAGACCTACTTCATGAAGCAAGGCCAATAGCAGCTATAAAAGGGGAAAATTACTTTGAGTACGCTTCTTTTTAATAAATTAAAAGTAAAGATGAATGGATACGAGTCGGGCTTCGAAAATTTGGTCAATTCAATTCCTGGTGCATTCAAAGAAAAAGAGACTACTTCATCTAATGATATACAAGCCAACAATACCAGGGATAAAAATGTTACTATTAATGTATACTTCAAACGACAAAAACCAGATGGACAGTCAAATATTCATAATAAGCAACGACAAATAGAGAGTAACAGCGAGCAATCGTTTTATAATCACCTCAGAGAAAACACCCAGCAGCAGATTTCAATAGGTGAATTATTAATTCCCACCGTGTTTAGGAACTTTTTTGGTGGAATCAAAAAGATGATTAAAAATGCATACCACGGCACATCAGATAGCAGTGGAAGCATAGAGTCGGATAAAGATATCAACGACACTAGTGAAGATGAAAAAACCGACAAACAGCAGAGTAATTCAGAGGATTCGAATAGAGATGAACAGAAACATATATCATATACAAGTTCGTGGAGGACGGGAGGATCAAGCAGAGATAGTGGTTATAAAAATTTAGACAGATACTACCCTACCTACTTGGAAAATAAATCAAAGTTTAAAGAGCTCGATTCTCTAGAAATTAGAGAAGCAAGTGAAATAGAACAAGAAAAAGTACAATTAGGACAGACAAAGCCAGATAATGATATATTGGAGGAGTTGGACCTTCTCCAAAATAGAATCAAGGCCGCATTAACAATACAGCCACCAAAAAATGATGCAAAAACTCCTTTGTTTGACCAGTATACCAGTATTGATACAGAGAAAAAGAAAAAAGTCGACGAGTGGCTAAAGCTGCGAATGACCAAGAAGCAACTATTCCCAGGACTGCCAAACGATGCAGATCGGATAATACTTGACGCGTTTCAAAATAGAAGGGTTTTTGAAATAAATAATGTGGTGGTTGAACCCAGAGATCTTAAAACACTGGTAGATAGAAACTGGCTTAACGATGAAGTTGTGAATTATTACATGCAACTTATTATGGCTAGGTGTAATCAAGCTCCAAATAAATATCCTTCGGTATTTGCATTTAATACTTTTTTTTACCCAACTTTACTACGAAACGGATACGAAAAAGTACGTCGATGGACAAAGAAAACAGATATTTTCAAAACCGATTTTGTTCTCATCCCAGTACATTTGGGAAATCATTGGTGTTGCTGCGTAGTTGATGTCAAAAAAAAGACCATATTCTACTATGATTCCATGTTGGGAAACAACAATGCTTGCTCTATATCCATTCCAGAATATCTACTTTGCGAGTCTAAAACAAAGCGTAGTATCGAGCTCGATTTAGGCGAGTGGAGTTATGTTACCCCCAAAGATATCCCTACACAAAATAATGGTTATGATTGTGGCGTGTTTGCCTGTACATTTGCGGAGCTGAGTTCGAGGCGTCAAGAGTTTACCTTTTCACAAAGCGATATAAAGTTTCTGCGAAAAAAGATGATGGTTGAGATTATTCAATCAAGATTGCTAAGCCCTGACAGCTAGCCTTGGCTCACCTTCTTTCTAGATGTTGTCATCAAGAAAACCTGACCGTAAAGAGTATCAATTTCCTTCCATGTATTTTGGTATAACCATTTTGTCCTTACTGCTGCTTTTTTCTTTCTCTGAAGCATTTGTATAGTCACACGTTTTGGTCTTTTCTTTGTTTTTACGGATTATTCCTCTGAATTAGATGTGTATATGACTTTGGTAGTATATCCTTTAAGCAATAAAAAGAGTATTATGCCTCTTTAACTTTCTGCTTGAATAACAAAAAAAAATTTTTAATTAAATCAAAAAAAAGCTGCTTATTATTTATTGAATTTTTTTATTTTGCTAAAGAGACCGCCAATTATAAAGAATATGTAATTTTTCTCTGTTTACATTATATGCTTAGGTGTTGAATATATGAAAACAAAATCCCTCGAATTCGATATCACACATTTGCTAACAACACGTCCAGATCTGAAGGAAAAACAAAAAACTAGGGTATAGAGGAGTATAGAATAACAAAATAACATTCTGTGGCTGAAATGGGTCTAAACGTTGTAGCAAGAACCTTTCAGGGTAAGTTTTAAGTTTTGGCCATTTGAGCATATTCTGAAAAGTATACATGTTTTGGTTAAAGACCACATAGTAATTTTTAGATTGTTGAACTGCCAGCCTAGTTATTTGGTTTAATAAAACAATTACTAAAAGAGTAAATCCGTGAAAATAGAACGAGGAATAGAACCACCTGGTGAAAATGAAGTGACATTGGGGGAATTCAAGAATAGATTTGGTAACGCTTTTAAATTCCATAAAAATACTTTACAATAAAAACGTGTGTTATATATTGAGTATTAACTTTCAACATTGACCGCACCGATGAAATAGTTTATGCTAGGAAAGGGGATCCTAGTGTACAAGACGAATTTAAACGACAAGGGGGAATTATATTTAAAAAGGGTTGTATTACTCAAAATATTATTGATTTAGATTTTGTCACTCCTCCAAAGAAAAATACAACTATACCGGTGATCAACACACACGAATCAAGTGTATCTGAGGACAAGAACAAGATAAACATTATATACAAACTATTTGTACTTATATTCTCACAAGTTGTTGTGGACTTTTTAGGTTGCATTACCTTTTATGGTATATGTGAAATTATATTTACAAAATCAAAGGCGGAAGAATTCGATAAAAAGTACAAGGAAATCAAGAGGCTGGTGCTAAAACGAACAAAATTTTATGAGATACTTGAGTTTATAACTAATTTGACAGATCGGATATACGATGAAAGGATTAGAGAAAGATTAGAGGGGATTTTTAGAAAAGCAGATACACCTGAATTCCAGACAAACTGTGAGGGCGAAAGCAACGGGGAAAGTATGGGGATTATTAGATGGAATCCGATAAAAACGCTTGTGGCAGTGGTAGAAGCGGCAAAGCATGGAAAAGAAAGTGAAATCAGCATTTATGATTTACAAAAGGAAGAATTTGTAATAACTGGGTTAAAAGTTTTGGGTAGTGTTGTGGATGTCTGTTGGCAACCCAATACAGATTATTCTTTGGCAGTTTGTGGAGAATTTGGATGCGATATTCTTCTCTTCGAAAATGTAGGGAAAAATGGAATAAAATATATAGAGTCTAAGAGGTTGTTTATGACCAACGGGGAAAAACCGAAATCTATATCATCAATCGCATTTTCACCTCTTGGAGACAAAATATACTGTGGAATGAAAAATGAGGGCATAATAATTATATGCGATACAGCCACCTTTTCAGTAACCTACTTGGAGTGCAGTACCAACATTTTTAGCAAGACTGCAAACAAACTGAAGGGAGTTAGAAATCTTTTCATGAGCCCAGATGGATCCTGCTTGATTTCCACTCACCATAACAACCAACTTCGTCTCTGGAATCTATACAGCTACGAATCACAGTACCTAGACTGTTTTACTCGTCCTGTTTCATCCCTTTGCTGGCTAGAGTATGACAGTCACCGCTTGGCATTCTTCACTCTACTTGGTAGCAACCAGCTGTATGCCCTTCGGATGTCTTCCCAATTCTTTGATGCAGTCAAGGTCTGCGAACTACTGCCATTTGATTACGACCAAAACTCTTCATGTTCTATCCGCTCTATCGCGGTTAATCCACAATCAAATAGACTGGTTGTTTCCTTCGATAACCCCGATAACCAGCCCTCTCTAAACCTGCTTTATGTTTATTCCATCTTCCCACAGGTTTTGTTCGTCGCTGGAAACTCTCGTGTTGTGCTGGATCCAATTGGGTATGTTGTATCCCCTACAACCAACTCATCAGCTGTATCTTCCTTCTCCTTTTGCAACCAATTTGAGTATGGCTCTTTACTCGCTGTCTTTTATTCTTCTACATCCACTTTACACTTTTTCCCCTTCCTTTCTATTCCGTATAATCCATATGGAAACTTACTTGCTTCAACGTCTCCCCTGTTATCAAAATACAACGATTTCACGTTGAATCTGCGTGAATTACCAACACGTGGCAAATCCACTAGTGCTATACCACGGACCCCACTTTGTTATTCTGCGTTCTCTGCACCATCTCCTACCTCTTTTACTCCACAATCTTCTGTTTCCTCAGAGTTTCTTGCAGATTCCAGTATATCTGCCTCTGCGATGAAAAGATCGATTCAGCTCTTGGATGATTTATCAAAATCCAGCCCTAAATCCTAGTATCTTTATACACACCACCTTAACAGATTCAGCCTTTTTATCTCTTCAGATCCTTCATATTACTAATAACCATTGTTTATATTACCTTTTTGTTAATCTATTATTTTTTGCGAATTTCACGCCGAATCATATGAATTTAGTCAATATATAATCTACTATTGACTTTTCTTTTTTCTCCCCCTCCTCCCTAGATTTAAACGTAAATGTTGTTGAGCCACTATATAGAAATATCAAGGTATGTACAGCTGGAATACACAAATCACCAATGGCTTTTAGAAATAGCTCACAAGCTGAGCGTCAAAAATCCATTCACAACTCTCTCCCATTCATATTTGCTTTAATCTGAATACGATTAAAGCTAATTTTTTATTATTTACCAATATTGCGGAATCCTAGATGCAAACGGTATGAAGTTCAAAACCAGCTAACAAGATTATTACAAAACAAAGCTCGCAATGAAAAGCATTGTAATCAAAGACATAAAACCACTTGTACCAAAAAGCGGTTGGGCGTTGCTTGGTTTTCCACCGAGAAATCCACTTAGACTGTTACCTGTACTCACACTGACACCACAAACCGTATCCGAGCCGTTTGCACCTTGTTTAGTTTTGCATCCAAAAGTTGTGGAACCATCATTACTAACCCTACGCACCACAAGATCTCCTGTTAAAAGACAAAGGCGAGTGCCACTACAGTGCACCACGATATCATTATTTACCTTGACTATAATATCTTCACTGTCACTATTCGAACCATCACGACAATTCATGAACCAACAAAGCGGCTAATATCCCGAATATTATCTGATATACAACCTTAGTCTGTATTGTCATTCTGTCCTTCTCACTACACCCAGTGGATATACCTTTAACTAGAGCTACTTTAACTATTTTTGGGCTCAATGTTTGTTAAAGACGCCTGAGCGATCATTTTATAATATATACGCCCTCAATTCTGCATTATATCCGTATATTCATGTCATTGATGTGAAAAACCATAGAAAACTTTAAAATTATCACAAAGCTGCAGTTTAGTCGTTGATTATACATTCTCTTGCAAGGCGCGAATACCAGCAAACTGTGGTCTCGATCGTCCACATTATACAATTTGATTATAATTATATGATAGTCTTGGTCTCTACTACTTGAAATCCAAGTGATATTAGTAGAAAACGCCCAATACTACTGTACACTTTTAAATTCGTGAATCCACCACTCCACTCAAAAATGTCGAATCACAATTCTTGTGTATTTTCCTTTCTTTTTTTTGTTAGCCAGAGTTAAATATATACGTTGTACCTCTATATAGCACCCAATAGCTCGCTTTAAGTTAATTTTTTTTTAAAGTCCATAAATTCCACACCCACTAAAAAATATAATGCTTGTCTGCACCTTGTACCAAATGGCATTTACAATATACGAAAAAATGTTGCTTTTCTTCATTCCCGCTTATTTGTATAGTAAGTGCAGGGCTACTATCGAGTTCTTTAATTAGTATACTAGCTTTGTGTTAATGTTAAATTTTTTTCTTTTTTCGTGACATCCATCTAACAAAGTCAAACAATATAAAAAAAGCAAATAAATCTTTTTTTTTTCAAGTATTCACCACGTTTGTGTCATTTGTGTATTATCTTGGCTAGTGCAAAGTAGTGGCTATTATAAACCAGACAACAGCAAAAAGTTGCGTCACACAACTTTAAAAATAAAGTCGATGGGCAAATGGTGCCATGTGGTACATATCCATAAACCGACATTATTACTCCCATTATCTACATACTTTACTGGTTTATTTATTGTGCAGCACTACATCATTAATTTTTCTTTATACTATTCATAAATATATTACATTGTTCTAGCTTATTGTGTTTTTTTTTTCTTAAAGCGTTTTACCACAGTTGATTGTTGAGATATCTACATTCACCTTTTATGATAAAGTTATCTATACCAGCGTTGCCAAAAAGAAAATATTCGTATAATAATCTAAATGTGCAAATTGAAGCGCGTGTCACGTAAAAACAAAGCATACTCGTTTAGAAATGAGAAAGGGTGAAAAGGTCAGGAAGGGTGTGTATACTTGTGTTGAAAAGTTTTTTTTTGGTTTAGTATATAAAGAAAAAACTGTAACCCAGACCTACAGTACTCGTATTGATAAATTCAAAGAAATAATTTAAAACTATACTCCCTGAAACCTTAGTGTTCTTCGCCGGTGAAAGTGTTGGTTAGCGTGAAAAAACTATTTAATACTTTGCAAATATCCAAAAAGAAGGTTTTAAAACCGATAATTATAGAAAAGTAAGTTGGCGTCACTAGTATATACTAATTTTAAACTGAGTCGTGTTTTAACTTTGTGACCAACCATTGAATTATTATGCCATTACTTAGAATTCAGCAGGAATAAACAGCTTAAGTGTGTTGAAACAAAAAAAAAGATGGTAAACTACAAACAAACAAAAAACATGACTTCAATGCTGGCCGTTGTTGCACGAGTGTTGTTGATCTTCAGCATGATAGCTACTGCCCAAAACTTCCCAGGATATTCCTGCATCAACTTGACCCGAATGGCATCCCAAAAGTTTGGTCAATATTCTACAAAGGATTGTGATGTAGGCTATTGCTGTAAAATGGTTGAACGCGATTTGGCATCCTGTGTTAAGTGTGGTAACGAGAGAGGATTTAACTATTCAAGCTCAGTCACCAATAACAATAGTATTGGTGGTGGATCTACCACTGTTGTTAGTCAAGCTACCACTGTTATTGATGGCACTACCACTGTCGTTGATGGATCTACTACTGTTATCGGCGGAGTCACCTCAGTTATTACTGAAGCCACTTTAGCTACCAGTGCTCCAACAGGAAATAGTGCACTAAACGGTGCCAACACCTCTACAGAAGGCACAGTTGCTTCCACTCCTGAACCTACAAGCGGAGCAGCATCACCTCTAACCCCCTTTGCTGTAATCAACATGTCCGTATCTGTAGTTTTGCTCGTATTGTATTCTTTGATTTTCTAATCTCTCTCCACCTAGTTATGCTCAACTGTATATGGTTTCACCGACATCCCCCCTTATTGATTTTCTAATATTTCGTTAATTTAATTATTTAATCCCCCCTCATTTCTCGCTAAAGTAACGTCTTTATGACAATGAATAGTATAACGACTAACAATAAATAAAAAGTCTATGATTATTTTTTTATTACAGCCCTCAAAAAAAATGAATATAACTTTGTTACATTTAGTCCAATACTATCAAAAAGGAGGGTGTGAGAGAGGAGGGGGGTAAGATGGTAAAAATCTAAAAATTCACCCGTGCTTGTGAAATGGCATATGTGTGTTTTTGCATTACTAATGACCATTTAGCTCGCTCTTTTACAATAACAAGAAAGATTTATAAAACCAAGGAAATCCAATTGCACATTTTGGTGGCAGTTCTGCAGACTATATCTTTGTTTTGTTCTTAAGGAAATCAAATAAAAATAAACAAATGTTTTCTGGCGTTTCCATCGCACCATTTCCGTGATCTCCACAGGCCAAAGTTTTCACTATCGGACTCACGATGGTGTATCCCATTTCCTCAATTATCTGAAGGTGTTTGCCAGTCATTGGATGGTTCCACATAAAGGTATTCATGGCTGGGCACAGAACCACAGGATTTTTCAAATCCCATGCTCTCAACAAACACGTTAGAAGGTTGTCACATAATCCGTTTGCTATTTTTGCCATGGTATTGGCGTCAACAGGAGCAATTAGCGCTACATCCGCCCATTTTCGCAGCTTTGGGGATTTTAATTTGGAAAATACATATGATTAAAGTTGCAGATATTGTACTAAACTTTTAGCTGAGCTATTTTATTGAAAGCCACAACAAAGCGGGCAGCAAAAATACTACATACACACTACTATAATTTATTTTTACCTCTATATGCAGAACTGGATCACCTTTTTTTGACCACATCTATTTTAAACAAGAGCAAATATCGTTGATTCACAAATCGAATATAACGCTTTTCCACTATTAATGTCCAAAAAAAGCAAACAATCACGAGTCTTACACTCCATTCGTCTTTGTCCGTGTATACCTTCCCAAACTTTTTTATCTCCCCAACATCAAAGAAATGCAGCGCGGAATTTGTGCTTACCACTGCTATCTCGACCCGGTATCCGTTCTATACTTACCTTTCACATTGTTACCTTCTACTTTTCTCCGCTTTTATATGAACAAAAGTGTATAAAAGAAAGGGGAATTAAAAATTAATCACCTTGGCGCCAATTTCCACCAGCTTGCTGCAAACCTCAGTGGCTTTTATACTTGCAACGCTGCCTGTTAGGCCCAGAATTACTTTTAAATTTCGTTCTTCTACAGTCTGACTCATTTGGCTTTTAATCGTTTGATAGTTGGATTGTTGTGTTATTTTATTTTTTATTTACATACCCAAACAGTTTTAACACTCACATTCACGCTCAGCAATACAAAAATCAGGTGAATTTGGCCCGAATTTCGGCATTCGGCTTTTGCTTGATGCCAGGAAGTGTCTGATTCTGCTGATTTGTGACAAAAAATTGCTGAAAAAATAACAACACAAATATTTTATTGGTAGATTTATAACTAATGTTAAATTACTCTTATTTGTGACCCCTATAAAAAGGAAGAATTTATTTCCATGTTTTTCTAAACCTGATGATTAGCCAAGAGATACTAATAACACTACAAACAATTAGGAACAGCCCTGCAACTAGACACGTAATAAAGGGTGTTGTGGCCGAGAATATTGCAGAGCCAGCAATAGGTACAGTTAAAACTGCTATAGAGTAGCCCACATTAAACAAAGAGTACAACTGTGTATTGGAGCCTTCTCCGATAGTCTCTTTGTGCTCTGCCATCGCTGCTATTGTAGGCACAGCACCAACACCAGCCGAAAAGCCAAGCAGTGCACCTGCGATGATAAATAGGACCAAGGCATTGACAAGTCCTAGTATTATACAAAAAATGCCGGTAAGGCAGTTTCCTAAAAGCATAACAACGAATCTTTTGCGGGACTTGCCAAATATTGCAGACATTCGGTCAGAATCAGTGATTCTTCCGGCAATAATAGCTGAAAGCATATTAGGTATAGTAAGCGCTATAAACACAAATCCAATTTGCGCACTTGTGAGGTTATACCTATCTGTAGCTATAATTGGCAATATGGTCTCTATGGCCCCTAAAACACCAAAAAGAGCACTTGAAGCAAAACAGCAAATCCAAATTTGTGGCTCACGGATTAAATCAAGCATTGTAAGATTTTTCTTTCGGTTAACTGATGTAGTGTTGTTTTGAGGTTGCAGAGTATTAGAGGCAGATATTGGAGTAGAATCATCGTTTGCGCCAGTATTTTTTTGGACTGATACACCGTTTTCTTTTGTTTGTAGACCAATTTGCTCCTCAGTTGCAACAGAAAGCTCGTTGTTTGCTAGTGCTATTTTAGCAGCTTCGTCCTTTTCGTTTAGCAGTTTTACCAACTCACTTACATCATGAATGAAGAACCTCAAGATTGCGCACGCAGCTGAGAGGCCGGCCATAAACCACGCAATTGCCATCTCACCGCCGTATTCATACAACACACCACCAATGACTGGACCACCGAGAGTTCCAAGAGAATGCATAGACCATGCCGTACCAACTGGTGCGCCTAGCTTGTCATTAGGGTAGATGTCGGCTAACATTCCTAAACCTAAGGACCAGATGGTTCCTGACCCTATTCCCTGGCCTATTCTGAACATCAGCATCATCCAAAACTTTTTTGACATCCCAAGTCCTATAGATGAGCCCATGTATATTATATATCCGACAAGCATTGGCACTCTGCGTTTATGATATTTATCGGAAAAGTATGAAAACACGACTGCACCAATGATAATTCCAAATCCTACAATTGTTGTTTAGGCAGTGATGTTTATATGTTTATACGTTTATATGAATACACCTTTAGCCATATGCAAAATATATGATGTACATTAAAAAAAAAGGAAACCTACCATATGCACCCATCAGAAATCCATTCATGCTTTCGCTAAGGTTTAGCCTTTTCTGAAGGATATC
Organism: Zancudomyces culisetae; assembly: GCA_001969505.1. NCBI lineage: Eukaryota > Fungi > Kickxellomycota > Harpellomycetes > Harpellales > Legeriomycetaceae > Zancudomyces > Zancudomyces culisetae. Next base: position 58,050 of record LSSK01000389.1, read on the forward strand.
TGGTAGCGATGGAAGTATCACGCCGTATGCTGCGGCATCCCTATTGATAGTATTTTTTAATTTGATTCCTTTTAGTTTTCAGCCGTTTACAAGGAAAAGATAATAGAAAGACTTTGTTTAAATTCTTTAGCAATTCAATAATTAAATAGAGATATATTGAGACTTACGAAAACAGTGACACTGCAACCAGTACCAGCACAGTGGGCCTGTTAGCAAGTTTATCTTTGATTTTTGTAAATGCCATATCTGATCCTTATATTTATATAGATGTTTTGTATTTTCTTTTTAAATGAGCCGCCTTGTTTTAGTTTATCCAATCCGGTAGATGGTTAGGAGAGTATTGAGTCTTTTGTATACAGGAGTTTATATTATTTCGTTCTTTTTTTGCCCTTTAGTTGCTTTGTCAGTTTGCACTAAATCATCATCTAGTCAGTATAAAATCCAAGCTATCACAACTCAGAACCACAGTAAAAATACACTTGAATTTAGACACTATTTTTTTTCCTACTAGTGTACTTGTCTTGATTATCACCCTGGTAAATTTAAACTAATATTGGAATTGCTGTTATAACGCGATTAATCTTCATCATTCTGAGTCTAAGCAATGTACGGCGACGGGAGCTATTTATACTTTTTTTTTTAAATGATTGGGGGAATTAGGTTTGGTATTACGAGCGCCAATTCTCGCCTAAAAAATTTTTTTAGATTACTCCCAAGATGGAAATAGGTAATAAGTTTTCCAATCAAGTTTCAAATGCATATGAAAGCTATTCAAGCTTTGAAAAAGTATGCATTTTTTCTAATATCTAGACCTAAGGTCGGCTTTTATGAGTCATAAGTTGCGGATGTCGTTAAATAGCAACCCATGAGACCTGCAATATGTATATTTTCATTGATTGTGCCTAATCTTTTCGACAATATTTTGACAGTGTATTCTCTTATTCTTTCATGTTGGTATCAGAACAGATTTTCATGTCTACTCTGAGTACGTAACAGATGATCAACTATGCCGACTCGCGCAATATTTTTTGCTGTTCCTTTTTATTCACATCTCTTTTTTTATCGATTGAATATTATCGCTAGACATCGTTCTCAGTAATAGTGCCAAACTTGAGCCGATGAAATATTATACTGTAGTTGCGATAGGTGTCACCAATTATACCTTAAAGTAGCAGCAAACAACATCTATCCTTGATCTTGAAGGTTGAAATTTCTAATGTGTTTTTGGTATCCAAACACCATTTGACCAGAGCTATTGTGCTTCAAAAAGGGGGCTCAGCTCTCATTCGTCTTTATTTTTTATACGTTTGCCGCCCCAATAAGAAGTGAAGGGGTCCACCCAATACCATACTCAGATCTTATACTCGATTATCACAATATCTTAGCTTTGAAAAGCATCCCCATCCACCACACTCAAACAGACTCATGACCAAAAATCGAGTTAAGTTGGTTTAAATGGGTAACTAAAACCAGTTTAGTGTTGGGTAGCATGCAGAACTCAGTGGCTGGCGTTTAGCTAAGCGCAGCAACATTTTATCAGACAAAAGGCTGGGTTGGTGGATACTATCATTCAAACCTAATAGCTACATAGCTCGTATTACATTTTATGCTAGTAATAAGGCAAAAATAGCAAATAACTCTAGATCACATGCTTTGAGTGATTTATAATATGGGAATAAATGTTGGGGCGTAAAAATTATTAGAGATAGGTTGATATAGTAGTAATCATTGGTGTGTTGTACTGTTTCTGGTTATATTCAAGGCCATTTTTTTTGCCAGGTAATCATTAATTGTGAAATTGTAGGGCAAAAGATGGAAAAAAATGGAAAATTGGAGAAAATTGGAAAAAAATGAATAATTGGAAAATTGGAAAAATGGAAAATGAGAAAAAAATTTTTTTGCCTTCAGCTGATCTGGCAATCCTGTAATAAAAAAATTTTTTTTAGGTCGCAAAATCGCCAAAATTAACCTCTGTTTATCGATCCAACAACCCCAGAAAAGGAAAGTTTAGGAGGATTTGTGGGGCTTGTAAAATTTCCGGGAGATAGCTCAGGAAATTAGAACTAGTGACAAAATTTTGACTCTTTTTTTTGTATCTAAAATCACCTCAAGAAAAAGGAAAAAAAAGGAACACAAGGTTTCTGAGCCAACAATAGTCATAAACGCCTGAATGAATATCATTCCTCTCGGATCACGCTCGATTGGAAAGATAAATTGGATTTTATTCAGCAACAATCTCGGAGTAGTAAACAGAGTTGCCATCTCAAGAAGCGTTTGCAGCGGCGTGAGAGTTTTTCAAAGGCACAACAAGACCGAACATCGATATTTTACAAGAACAGAAAAAGCACATTTTAGCAGTTTCAGCAACATATTGCAAAAAAGTACCAAAAGCAAAATGCCACCAAAGAAAGTAGTCAAGGAAGAAAAAGCACTGTTGGGAAGACCATCAAACAACTTGAAGATTGGTGTTGTGGGTCTACCAAATGTGGGGTAAAATTACTTTATTATCTCTACAAAAGAAAATCAGTATAGATAAAATAAGCAATAACACAAAGATGTACACGCTAATAGAAAATCAACATTTTTCAATGCCATCACAAATTCAGCCGTCGCTGCAGAGAACTATCCCTTCTGTACCATTGGTAAGTGCAATAGAATCTGTAGAAAACAAGACTGCAACTTGTTTGTATTTTTGTATCCGGTTTACTTTTATTTTTGAAAAATCAAAGAAAGAGTAATCATCTTTCAATCTGTACCGTTGTTGCTTAAATAGAACCCGAAGAGGCACGAGTTGCAGTTCCAGATGAGCGTTTTGACTGGCTTGTGGAGCATTTCAAGCCAAAAAGTACCATTCCAGCATTCTTAACTGTGATTGATATCGCAGGTTTGGTAAAGGGAGCTTCAGCAGGAGCAGGGCTTGGAAACAACTTTTTGTCGCACATAAGAAGTGTTGATGCGATCTTCCACGTAGTTAGAGCATTTTCTGATCCAGATGTAATTCACGTAGAGGGTGAATTGGACCCTGTTAGGGATTTGGAAATAATTCATCAAGAACTCCGACTTAAGGACATCGAGTTGCTCAAGAAATACATCGATA
>LSSK01001914.1:0-23394 GCA_001969505.1 Zancudomyces culisetae
AGGTTCTCTTTTTGCATTTTTTACACTATTCCGTACAACTTCTGCTTTTTTCCCGTTGGATTCAGATTGAAAGGATTTTGCGGCTCTGTTTTTGTCTTCAGAACCAGTTGGAAATGTCCTTATACCGCCTTCTTTAATCAACTATTGAATACCGAAAATATTGAGCATTTATTAAAAATTCCATTCCTACTGCCAAGTTGAGAAATAACAACATGTACCCCAAAAGTCTTACCTTTTCGTCATAGATTATCAAAAACAAAGCCTCGCCGCCATCTAAGAAAACATTCTCAATTACACATTTTTTGTTCATTTCTGCAACTAAACCCACCTCTATCCTTCAGTCTTTTTTTTTTACTATCGAATCCAACCAAAATTCCTTTAAAATTCATAAAAAAGATCCTGTCTGTATTTTAAATTTTATTCCTTAATTCTCAACCACATCCGCTAAATCGAAAATCGCTTGCTTCGACCAGCCTTTTATCCTTATCTTTAGCACAATATTAAGCTTAAAGTGTTGGTTGCATTCATATCCTCTATACTCCTATAAATGCATTTTTACAACTCCAGTATTAGTAGTTGGTGATTAAATCGGTATTTGCTAAATTAATTGGGTCCAAAATGTTTTGCTTTTCGAAGGCGCTTTTGTTTTTCAGTTTAAAAATCTGCTCAGCCCGTAGAAACATCGCTTTTGAAGATAGCCTCCACAAAGCTCGAATAGTACTAGCACATATATCTCAATTATAATTATCTCTCTTACCTTCAATGTCTCGATGCTTTATGAATGTTACTTTACCTTCCTAGTTTTCAACCGTAACCACTGCTTTTGCCTCTATTGTTTTTCTATTAGATGGAATATATTTATCTGCAGGTCTGTTTAGTTTTAAATTTTCATTTGAGTTAATTTTCAAATATTTTTGTTGTTTATAACAACTGTTATAGATGAAACGAACAGCTAGTTGCATTCAAAAGCTAAAATGTACCCAAAAAAAAACGACAGATGTGCTGGATTTTCTGGATAATTACCGATACCACCAAATAGTTTTGCTTGGGCTTTTTTAACGGTTTTTTTTTAGAAATATAAATCATAGGTGAAAGCAGCCATTAACAACATTATTTTTTGAACAAATTGAGCCCAAATAATTAGTACCAATCGAACTGTTACACTATAACCTCGGAACATACAAACATGGGGCAGGGTATAAAGTTCCTACTAGAAGTATATTCAGTTTCTTGGCTTTTTGCTTTGCTTTTCCTGTTTCCACTTTTTATTTTGGAGTTATCCTGCTCAAGTTCAAAGGAAAAAAAATTAAGAATAGGGCCTGTGGGTTGCAAAAGATGCTAACTGATTGGCAAGGTAGGGGGTTGAACATATTTGCTATTGTTTAGCTTTTACAGTCGAATATCTAATAATTACGATGCTTTGAATGCAAACCTATTCCATTATTATATTTTGTTCTTTATCTTGACCCATTTGCTTCTGACACCAGTTCAAGTAAATGCTAAAAATAAACACACAATTTGAGAAATATCTGACAATTCTCCAAAAGCAAACTCCAATCAATGGCTTGTGTTTACGATTTAAAATGGCAATTATAATACATAGGCGCAGCCAATAGCCCTTGAAAAGTATCGATTTTTCAAATTTAGGTTTTGATTGTGTTTGATTATTTAGTTCACTACACGCAATTGAAAACTAGAATTTGTAAGAAGCATAATAATGAAAAACAGGGTGTATAGGTGCTGAATTTGCCTTTAAACTTCAAGATTTTGAAACTATATTTCTGCCACATTATGAATACTTGTCGGTAGATGTTTACTTCACCGGATAGAACAAATGCGAATAGTGTTAATGTCACTCTAAAATGTGTAAAGTAAGAGCAGTAAAAATAATTCCTGGCTCTTGTTGATGATAGCTGTATTTTTATTTTGGGAATGTTAATCACCTTGGTAATTGCTGAAATATGTATAACAAATCAGTTAAAGAAGCGTAAAAAATAGGCTCATACTAGAGTTTTGTGGAGGATTGATCATCCCATCTATTTTTTAGCGCTATCTGTTCCTTATGGATATTGTGTTTTAGCTTGACCAGTATGTATGAGGATATGATTTGACAATTAAGGTATTATACTGTGCTAATCATATTCTCTTCCTCTGTTCTCTGTCCTTTTAATCAACTTTTTGGAGACACGTGCGTGTAATAACCCCCCTTCCCCGCCCCTCAAGCAAGATTTATTCAAATATTTGTTGTTTTTTTTCCTTTTTAATATGAATTTTGACAAGAATTATGAGAAAGGTTGTGAAAATCTTGTTTTAAGATGTTGATGATCATTTCAAATTCTATTTCGAATATGGAAAAGACGCAGAAATGCTGTGTTAGAGTCATAAAAACGGACAACATCTCGGATAGTTGAATGTGTAACATGACAAATGAAAATCCTAATCGAGAAAAAAAACAGCGGATTTTTTTTTGAAGAGGGAAGGGTTGTTTTGTTTATTTTTTTCTGCTTTTTTGTTACATAAAAAAGCATACAAAAGAAAGAAAAGTGAAAAACGCATACATTGACAATTTCTTACACAGAAAGCAATTTGTATAATACAATTCCCAAAATGGACGTGATTCTTGAGGCTGAGTGTTTGCTCTTTGATCTTGATGGAACCCTAATCAGTAAGTACTTTTTCTCAATACTATTCTGGGTGACTATGGATTGGTTGCTTTTTTGTTGTTTAAAAATCTAGATTCTATGATATCTATTGCATTTTTCCTGTTGACTTTTCCTCATTTTTTCTTTTGAAGGAAAGTATACTCATACTCATACACAAACACATAGCATGGATCTAACGTAAATTCTAAAATTTTCAAAATAAATAGACACAACAAAGTGTGTCGAAAAGCACTGGAAGGCAAACTGCGAAAAGCATGGAGTAGATTTCGAGACACTAATGGCCTTTAGTCACGGCACCCAGACAATAAAAGTTTTGGAAAAGTTTTTTCCAGAACACATGGTAAATGAAAAGTCAGTTATCGAGCTTGAAGAGGTGGTGATGAACGATACAGACGGTGTGGAAGTTGTTGATGGTGCTATAGAATTTGTTAAGAGGCTTCCCGCATCAAAATGGGGGATAGTAACATCAGGAACAAAGAAAATGGCAGAAACACGCATTATACAGACCAGTTTTCCACCTACAACTGCATTTTACACTGCAGATATTGTGAAAAATAGCAAACCACATCCAGAGGGTTATTTGCGATGCGCACAGGAGTTGGGTGCAGATCCAGCATCATGTATAGTCTTTGAGGATGCACCAGCAGGTATAAAGGCTGGGTTGGAGGCTGGATGCAAGGTTGTTGGTGTTGTTTCATCACACACTCGAGAGCAGTTGATGAAACTGGGTGTTTCGGCCTGTATTGAGAGTTACAACTCAATAACTTGTGTAATCGAAAATGGAAGAATATTATTGACAATCAGAAACGGAATTAGCGCAAATTAATAGTTGCTAGTCTCACTTTCTGTGATATCCTCGCCTTATTATACACACATTGCTAGTTAGCGTAAACAAGCATATATATATTTTTTCGTTTCATTTTTCCATTGCTTTTCTAAAAAAAATATAGACACACCATAACTACCAAAAGTTACTCAGATTTATTGATGCGTTCATTGGTCATTTTATATACTATTTTTTCTTTTTGGTGATTATGATGAATTAAAGGTCAAAATGTGTATTTTAGCATTCTTGATGAAAAGCGAAATACCTGATTTTTGTAAAAAAAACAACTCGAAGTACTTTGAGTACATTTAAAATAGAATCAAAACTGCAGTAGAGAACAAGCGGGAGGAGAGGGAAATAATGGCTGACGCAAAGGCAAATGATTTCCAACAAGAGGCCAAAGAATTGCAGAGGATGCAGGCTGAGCTTGATTTAAAGTTGGAGCAGCAGGATAAACCTGTCAGTAAGGATGAGACGCAGATATCAGAGGTAGAAGATGAGGAAGAGCGTAAGCTTGAGCCTGAAAAAAGGCTCAAATTGAGTAGAGCTAGGGCTTACATGAAAGAGCTACAAAATACTGTAAGTAGGTTTAATGTATAATTATATGGACATGTATAAACATACACTTACTAGTTTTGTTTATTTTTGGATCGTGATTTTAACACAAGTATGACAGTTAAATATAAATGACAATATAAAGGGCTGAAGTTGTTTTATTTATTTAAAACTAGAGATTCAAAGAGCTTAATGAGGATCTGCAAAAACCAAAATCGGTTGGAATACTGAACCCGGGATTGGCATCGGGTATGGATGTACGAATACTTGCAACACTTTCTAGAATTTACGTCGGCTCAATAAATTTTGAAATGACGGATGAGCATCTAAGAAAAATATTTTCCGAATATGGTGCAGTAAAGAACATTAGTATGTCGATAGACCGAAACACAGGAAAACATATGGGATTTGGGTTTATAGATTTTGACGTTCCAGAATCTGCGAGCCTGGCACTTGAGAATATGACAGGAAAAATTCTTGCTGGAAGGTAATTCTTTTTTCTATTTTCTCCCCCCTTTTTTAAAGGGAAAGATAGGGTATCGATGGTGGCAGTTGTGAGAGTTATGACAGTTGTGATACCAGAATACTGACCCTAATATATTTTGAGAGCTATCAAGCTTAACAAGGATAAATTCATACATTTATTTTTGTGGATCTATACACTGTAGACAGATAAAAGTGGGCAGACCAAAGGAATACGAGTCGGCATTATCGGCAATCACCATAAAGCCACCAGCAGAAAGGATATACGTATCTAACGTGAATGAATCAATCAGCGAAGAGGATCTCTCGTCGATGTTTTTACATTTTGGAGCAATAAAAAAGTGTGTTCTTTCACCAAACATGCTAACACGAAAACACAGAGGTTGGGGATATATTGAGTTTGAATCAGCAGAGATAGCGGCTGGCGTGCTCTCAACTATGGATAGATTTAAATTGGTGAACCAAGAGCTTCGCGTTAGGGAATGCGTGGTTGGCGGAGAGCTGGGTGAAGGAATGGCCATTTTAGACTCATTACCACAACCGGTATTACCACTAAAAGTATTCACAGAAAAAGCGGTGGCTGGGTCATCTTTTGGCGATAAAGGTAACTAGAATGGATATTTCCCTTCTTATTTTGTCATTTTGAGTAGCGAGCGCGACTCTTTAATTGATTAGAAAGCAAACGCGACAAAAAAATAACTGATTGAAATATTTATAGAACAACCAGAAGCCTCAAATAGCGAACAAGCGCATTCTGCTCAACCCAGCGCTTACACATCTGCTGCAATCGATACCAAGGCAATGGGCCAAGCGGCGTTGAATGTGGCTGCCAAGCTTTCAGCACCCCTGCATTCTACAGACCTGGATTCTGTAGCAAACGAGGAGAATCTACACATAAGCTCAAAACAGAGATACTCGATTATGCAAAAGCTCTCCAGAGGCGAAGAGGCCATGGCAGTCATGTTCCTTTCTAATACAGCTACGCCCGAAGAAATAGATGAAGATTTTGCGGAGGATATTTATCTTGAGTCGAAAAAGTATGGCGATATCGAAAAGATTGAGGTTCGTGTTGACGATCAGAATCACGATGTTAAGGTGTTCGTTGTGTATAGAAGCATACATGATGCCAAGAATGCCGTGAGTGTGTTTGATCAAAGATGGTTTGGTGGAAGAAAGGTAGCTGCATCAATCTATGACTACGAAAAACTTCGTTCTGAACCGAACCCCGCAACAGACGTGTATCCACGCAACCAGTAGTGATTATTTCTATATTTACGTATTTGTGTTTAACCGTTTCCCTTTTTATCATCAATTTCTTTTATAGTGTATATTTAAGCATTTCTAACCAAATGGCTACATATTGTTGTTTATTTTCGATTATACCAACAAAGAAAAAGAACAGAAAAAAAACAGAAAAAATGATATTGTGCTTCAGGAATGTCTATTAGAAAAGTTTTCGTGGAGTACAAAACCTTCCTTATATACACATATGTCGACTAGGTATTATGTTGGGGGTTTGTGTGTCGGATACATAGATGGCTGCAGTGTATGGTTTATAATTTAAAGTTATAATTTGCGTATTAATCAGTGAGGGCAAGATATTTTACTTGGTAAAGCACTCATTCTCTTGTACTTTGGCGTAATTAATACAATGAAAGAAGTTCCAAAGGTAAGATTTACGACTCCTGTATTTACGCGATATTTGGGATTTTTTGGTGCTGTAGCTGATGTTGTAAAATTCGGAGTATTTATCAGGAATTTTGTAAAGTGAAACGACCAGCTTGTCATTGGTGTAATCGAAACTAAAATATACCAAAATTACGGTTTCACCAGTGTAATTTGAAAATGCAAACTACAAAAGAAATATTTAGGTTTAATCAATAAATGCAAGTTAGTATATATTTCATGAAACAGCGATTTTGTAGAGGCCTATTTACAGTTTAAAAATATTAGAGTATACTCGGACTAACATTGTAATATTACAGAGTGTAGTACCATAGCGGAAATCAGTAGCATTCTGTTGTTTCGGGATTAAACAAACTCAGTAATCGCGTAAAACAAAATTTCGAACCTCAAAGTAGAGTTAACAAAAGTGTGAATAAACAAAAAAATGAGGACAAACTATCAGGGAGACTTGGTACAGGCTCCAAAGCAGTATGCGAAAAGAAAAAAGAAGAACAAACCTCATGTAGCAAAGACAGTTGTCTTGAAACGTATATACAATCTTTCCTTTGGTAAAGTGGAAAGAGCTCTTTGGTGCCTCGACAATTTATTGGTGCCTCAAACAATTAAAGAGTTTGAGAAGCTTAATCTTGATGTAGTTGACATAATTTTCAAGGATAAAAAACAAGCATATACAAAAAAAGTTATACTCAAGAGATACGAGGCAAAAAGGCTCGAGGCACTCAAGAAAAGGAGTAAGAATCTGAAAGCCGAGGGAAAAGGAAAGAGATATGACGAAGTTAAAGAGCCATTTTTACAGGAGAATGGTGGTAAGGAAAACGTGGAATCTTTTAAGCACGAAGAGGAGGCTCTCTATGGTAAGCGGAAAAGAAGGAACACAGTGAATGAAATGGATAGTAAGCGAAGTAAAATGGTGAAGGAATTTGGTGAAGCAGAGATGGTTGGTGAGGAAGAGATGGTTGGTGAAGACATTGCAGAATCGTACCAATATGTGGACAGAGTGATTTCAAGACTACCAGTTATATACGATCAGGATACGTCTTTTTATTTTATCGATGATAAGTACAAGTTTGTCTTTGTGATCGACATTAGCGAGAGCATGACTGTGCTGGATATGGTTACTGGAAGTAGATTGCTTGATATTGCATTAGAAACGTAAGTTTTTTTTGGCTTCTTTTTATATATGTGTACGAAGTTAATGTATTCATGACAGTTGGTGGGAGAGGGAGGAAGGGGGGGTTGTGGTGATAAGTATTTTTAAAATGAATAACGATCAAGTATTGTTTAAATTTAATGTAAAAAGTTAATACAATAATGGAAATGGGAATGAAATTTTAGGTTGGAAAAATGCTTGAATGGTGTGACACAGCCATACACGTTAGAGCCAAAGGTAGGATTCAAGCCGTTTGGATGTGAACCAAAGATCATAGCATCTATAGTGGCATATTATCCAACAGAAAAGGCAAGGAGACAGGGACTTGGGAAAAGGTTTAAGGAAAACACACGGTACGAAAGGAGAGAAATTCCTTATTTTAGGACACTTGTGCACTCAGAGTACATAGTAGTAGGAAATGTTGGGAAAATAATGGAAAAGGTACTGCAAAATCTGAGTGACTATATAGAGGAAATAATCGAGCTAAGGGAAAAGAATAGTGACGTAGTAGTGGGAAGTGATGAAAATGAAGGAGGAACAGAGGGACCGGGGAAACCAGGGGATCTAGGAAATTCAGATGGACTAGAAAAAGCTGTGAAAGAGTCACAAATTTCAGAGTCAATACAATTGGCAGAATATTATCTGGAACTACTGGTGAACACATATCCTGCTGGAGTGGTACTGATTATGGACGGGGTGGAAAGTTCAGATTTTGATGTGCGCAAGATATTTGAGTCTGTGGGATTTTTTGTGGAGAGTGAGATAAACCTCACAGTTATACAGGTAGGATCAGGCGGGGGATTTGATCCATCCGTACCCCTTGGATGCGTTGCGGAAAATGGGTTGCTTAGATTCATTGCACAGGCATTTAGGGGGAAGTTTTTATATGCGACGGACTGTCCAGATGTAGTTGAGCTGGGAAAAATAAACTTTTACCACGATCAGTTCTTAGTTAAGACAATAAAACTAAGGAATAATTTTACACGAGAGCAAAATAGGCAGGATGCTGTAGGTTTTCCAAGAGCGGGAGATATTTCTCAAGAAAAAGTAAATCCCCAGCCAGGAATTCCGAGGAGAAACCTCAACAACTGGGCCACATTGTTTCCATGGGACGAAGAATCGGCACCACCAGAGGTAGAAATTGTAGAGGCAAGGTATAGTGACTATCCCATGCAAATAGGATTGGGGTTGATCGTACAGGCGCGAATCAAGGAAGGGTTTATTTTGACAGATGTGAAAGCGCAACCAATTACGCAAAAAATGGTTCTGGAGGGACAGGAAACACTTCGTGAGCATAACGTTGGAGAACAGATCCAGACCACTTTGAAACTGTTCTGGTTGCCAAATATAACCATAATATACAAAATAGTTAGCACAAATATTTTTAATGGAAACGAAGAGATGGAGAGAAAAAGCGAAAACAGAAAAAGAAGGACCCAAGCATTCCAGAATCTTATTAAAATTAATATCAGCTCATATAGACGATTTACGCTTTCGTTTTTAGAGTGGACACCATCGGAGCAAGGGAGTGATCAGACCTCGAAAATAGCAAAAGATGTGCATCAATTTTTGCGAATGCTTGTGGAAAAGGATGAGAAACTAAAAGACATATATTCACCCTCGCTCTTGCCACTCACAGGTGTGTTGGAGAAAAAAATAGAGTTTCCTGGTGGTGGAACAGCGGTAGAAAACGGGTTGGCAGGGCATAGACGGAAAATATACAGGTATATTGCCGAATGGGCAAGAAGTGATAAGTGTAAGGACGTATTTAAGCAAATATCGGGGTACCAGGAGCATTCCACGTATTTGATAACTAGTAAAGCTATTAGTGGGCATGAAACCGAGTTTAATTTTAAAAAAATGAGAGAGTTCGCAAAAAAGTTCTTTAAAGAGCTGGAGTTAGAGGTGCTACATAATGACGGGCCAGGCAAAGATCCTATCAAAGAGTCTGAAACTAGGATAGTTCCAGATAAAGGTCCAAGTGATGGACCAGATTCTAGTCATAAGGTTATAGGCCCGGGGATAGGGATGAGTGGAGAGCTTGAAGGCAATGTATATAGAGACTTACCCGCAAAGCTTGAGGATTTGGTTTTTATAACGGTTGAAGACATTCCACAAATAGCACTTGCGTTTCTACCAGAGGATTTAGCACTTTATCAAGAATCACCGGCTTTTGTGCTAGTACAATGGGAATACATAACAAACTGGTCAATAAAGATATCCCTGAGTCTGTTCAATGGCGGTATATTTGCAAACAATCGGATTTCGCTAGCACTTGTAAGATCGATGCAGTGTTTTTTTCCTACAAGCATTGTAGATAACGAGAGAGCTACAGCTGAAAAAATGGACGAAATGCAGGCCATCGATGCATTTGCATTTACAGAGGGGATGTATTTAGATGCTGATACTGGTATTGGGATGGTACGGGAACCACTGTTAACCAAGATAAGCCGACCCATACACTTATTAGTGAGTCCGCAGATTGTAGGGATGAAAAACATGCGGCGAATATTGGGGAAATTTGAAGATAGTGTGATAACAGATGTTTTTGCCAAGTATCATTTAAAGGACTCGTTCTGGGAATTACGGTATGTTGGGCTAAACAAAAACCTGGAAGGAAATCTATCAAAGGTTTCAGGAATACCCACGAGGAATAATGAACACATAGACTTACAGTCAAAAGAAGATCAGATCGAAATAGCGCAAACGTTGTATAGGTTTGCGAGGGAGATATGTTATAACAGGCTTGAGCGAGGTTACAACATTTTTGCTTCGTCTAAAGGTAGTTTTGACTATTTGGAAAAGGAAAGTGGGGAAAAACACAGACTTGATAAGTGGGATGAGGAGAAGGAAGGTTTGGGAGAAGATAAAGAGGAAAAGAAAGAGGGAGGTAAAGAGGGAGATAAAGGGGGAGATAAAGGGGGAGATAAAGGGAAAGATAAAGAGAAAGAACAGGAACATGAGGGAGAGGGAAAGCGAGAGAAAGGTAGGCATGAGTACCAATACAAGTACAAGGGCAAGGGGCATGCCGGGAGTACAGCTCAAGAAGACGAGAGCATCAACTACAAGGAAGTGATGAAGATCAGAAGGGATCGAAGCAAGGACAAGCACAGATTGGATCCAATATTTGAGGAGGAGAGCGAACAGTTTATAATAAGTTTTTTTAAGGAGAGTTCGGAGAGCGATGAGACCATATTGACATCGTGTAGGTACACAATACAAGTAGATTTGGAAAATTCGTGCATAAGGACATACGCATGTATAGAACCATTTTCTATTCTATCTTTACAAAGACTGTTTACTGAAGATGTATCTATTCAAGTTCCTATGGCTAGTTTTCAGCAGATTCTCCAACCCAATCGGAAGTCCTATTTCATACCACCAAATATTCCTGGCATTTTCCACTTTGTAAGCATGTTTGCACCCACTTCTATTCTTCCAATGTCCAGATTCCAACTTAGACTCGTGTATTTACCAAAATTACTGAAGGAGGGAAGGAGTAATAGTGTTCATTTTGATGGAAGAGATAATGGTGATGATGTTGATAGAGATTTGGTTGATGCGGAGAATGAAAAGGTATTTCGATTGGCACAACACCTACATCTGGGACATTCTGAGGTTCACTATCCCCAAGCATATTATTTAAGGTATATCCTTAACAAAGTTGGAGCGATAGTTTTAAATACAATTGGTGTGGGAAATAAATCAAAGGAAAGTGGGCTAGAAAAAAATCAGTCTAGGAGTAGCAATATCGCATATAAAGGATTGAACCATTCGAGTCAGGCATCAGAATCGGGAAAGTATAGGAGTAGCCGTGAGATTGGGGTTTCGGCTAGGAGAAATATAAACAATACAGGAAGCAGCAACGTCTCTGCTGCTGAGCATTACTCTGTTGATATTGGACAACCAAGCCAGGAGACAGGAAGGAGTGCGGTCAAGAAGGACAGAGAAGCAGGCGAGAGACCATGGAGCAGGAGAGTGATGAGTGGATTCGACCCACATGCTCGTATCGACAAAACAGTGTCGCAACCTCCAGGGCTTTGTGGCGAGTTAAGTCAGCAGAGGAGTGGGCAGATCCACAAACCCGCGAGTGCACGGGGTAAACAAGCAAATCAACCTACTGCTGACTCTAACGACTACGGTTCAGTGGGTAATTTGGTGGAAGGGGATGTGTATAGATCGCTAAATTCATCGAATTTGTCAGTAGGCTATAAATTTGGTGGAAACGATGAGGGAAAACGAGAAAAAAGCGTTTATGGAGAGACAGAAAGTATCAAACAGCAACATCATCAGTTACAACCAACGGTGATGATCACAAGTGTTAGTAACCAGGATCAGTCAGTGACCGGAGATAGTATTGGTGGCGATAGAGGAGGAGTAGGTGGTGGTGGTGGTAGAGAGATCGGCGAGAATGCACAGCCGAGAAGCGAGATGCAGGTGGAAAAAGCAATTTATATAATTGAAAAATCGGATTTAGTGGAAATGAATATGGATCCAAGCTTTTATACGGAGGTTGGGTTAAATCCAATTCGGCATTACATGCAATATGAAAAAAACCCCTTAATTTCCCGGGTAGTACAGAGTTATTATGAAAAAAGAACCAGCATAGAGACACCAACCAGTGAACTAAGCGAAAGCGAGGATGGATATCCAGACATAGACCCGGTAAAACAGCATGAACATCCACTACTGAATTTGGCATATGATTTGGAGGCCAGCAATGATGTTGCAGCTGTTGCATATCGTACTTTCTTGGAATACTCACTATTTGAGTATAGTGATGCTATTGTGGTTTTGAAAGAAAATTTCTACCAATTACAAATCTCTGGAAGAATAATGGAACAGCTACTTGAGTTTGACAGCCAAATTATAGCCTCACCCTATGTACCAGGTCAAGCTTCTGTAGAAAACCCAGTTTTGGATAAATGGTATGTGAAAAGACTGGAAAACAAAAACTCGTTTTTGTTTATTACATTTCCCAACATCACTACATGTACCAGATATAAAGAACTTATGGCAGATGATGCAGAGTCCTCGCCGATCACAAACACTCGCCGCTCTTCAAGGATGGGAGCAGATACTGGAGAAGAAGACGTCAGTGAAGAATACGACAGTGAAGAGGAAGAAAGCGGAGAGGAGGAAAGCGAAGAGAAAAAAAGTAAAATAAAAGAGGGTAAAGAGGAGGGGGTTGAGGGCCATCGAGTGAGAAAAGAAGAGCAAATATCCACAAGCAATCGCAAGAGCTTGGATGCTTCTAATGGTCCTTTGCATGATGTGCTGTTGATGAACATAGACAACAATTTGCAAAGTAGCGAGACTGGGCCTTCCAATGGGATTTTTAGCAAAAGTGCTCATAACTTTAGCGGAAAAATTGAGAATAACAATAGAAGTTCCGGCTACAACGAGCATGATAAATATCGCTACTCACAAAACTATGTCCTAGCCTTTGAATGCAGTGTTGAGGGAGAGGATCTTCGCAGGAAAAGCAAGAATTTACTTCGAGGAAATCCCAGTATGAATAAAAAGTTTGGAGAGGGTCTCAACCCGGCTACCACCAATATGCCCAAAATTCATGTTGACAAAAAGCTGGAAAGCTTTTGTGCTGCTAGCGGCAACAGCGGCCAAAAGACAGACATCGGCTATGCCTTTAGTGGAGGAATAATGGCAAACTCTCTTGATATGATTCCCGACTTTTCAGCAGAGGCTATTCAGCAATTAAAGTTGATGGAGCTTTTATACAAGAAAGCTCATGCCCAATCTGTGTTTTTGGCGTTACTCTTGAATGAGAAAAACAGTACCAACAAATACAAAGTAAACATTGATGACTTGAGAACCACGAGTAATGACATTTTCACGACAAAGACATTGGATATTGATGTTACGATGTTTTTAATAAGCTGGGAAATCCGTAAGTTGGAAAGAGGGTACAGAAAAGATGTCAAAGTTGCTCAAGATAACGGAAAAAATGTAATGAAAGTTCTCAATGACTATTTCCAGCCAGTTAGAACATACTCAGAAAACCAAAATGGTGAAGATTCTGTGGTAGGCATAAATGCTGAGTTTGAAGAGACCAGCGAAAATGACAGCGAAGTGGATGTGAATGAACGGTCTAGGGTTCTTGAGCAGTTGGGCAGGATGTTTTACTCGCATCCCAAAGAATCCAAGGAATGGACTAAAAAGCAGCTTGTAGAGTATGCAATGGATCCTCTATATGTGACTATGAAGTATCACATAGAATTAAAAGGAGAGGCCCTAGTGCACGAAAACCACCTAAATGGTGTATATGACCCAAAAAAATACAAAAATACTTGGACAGTATCGTTTTCGGATCCCGAATATATCAAAGGCAAAGGATCCAAGCTTTTGATGACCATTGATTCATTGTTTAGAAAAGCAGGAATTATATGGCGACCATACATGTCATCCGGAGCCAGAAAAAGTCGTGACCAAGCATGGAAAGTGGATAAACTGATATCACATATTAACGATTTCAAGGTGTATTTAAATATTGAGTGCAAGTGCTTCAGGGATGAGATTAGAGCGCTCGGCTCTAACAGTATATTCTCTCCAATCGGGAATAAGACCGGTCGTACCAAAAATAGAAGTGCAGATGTCTCGAGTCATAGTAAGAGATATCCGGCAGCAACTAATTTCAAAAACAACGCCATCATAAACAGCTTTTGTACGTTACAGGCGAAACAACTCGGGATGGTCTGTTCTGCTATAAAATATAATATTTACCACGTCACGTTGAATAACTTGCAGGGTGCAATCCAACCAGGCAATGCCAATAATTCTGTTTTGTTGGATGCGGTTTGGAGATCGATTGCGATATCATATAACTTGAATGCTACCAACTCTGCGTCAAGTACTTATTTTTATGGTTCCTTTTACCTACACAAATACAATTTACACCTGAGACGCCTAATGGAGCAAGTGGATGATGAAAGCAGCGGTGACTTTAATCAATTGGAGAGTAACGATTATCAGCATAACAGTAAAATTTTTAATTCAGTAGCAAAAATCAGAGGGATACAGACAGGCAAAGTGAGTACAGCCACTGCTAATGAGTTGAAATACAAAAAGCTAGGAAGAGAAAATAATGGAAATGGCAAATTTTTAGCAAAAAAGCTGGATAAAGCGATGGAGTGTTTTGTAACCGAGTTACTGGAATGTCAAAAAAGACTAAAGCTCAAAATAATACCAGTTGGAGAGTATTTAGTAGTTGAAAACATAAATGAGATTGTTTCGGAATTTGTAGGTGATGAATTAAGAAATAGTAAACACAAACGGACACAGACACAGACACAGACACAGACACAGACACAGACACAGACACAGACACAGACACAGACACAGACACAGACACAGAGGCAGGAACAAACAGGAAACTCAATAGTTAACCGTAAAGGTCCAAATGGATGGTTTTTATTGAAACTAAACAAACGTAAAAACACAATTTCGCTAGTTTCGCATTTGTACTATGTCGATGCAGTCGAGCTTGACCATTTAGCAGAGAAATTCAATGATAAAATTCGTTCAATCGCAGATCGAATGATCAGTGATGCACTAAAGTCAACGACTGCGAGAATTCTGCTAAATAAATTGTACACTACACGCATCTGTTCTGATCTATTATTTTCTGACGATAAAGCTGATGACCACGAGAAAGCATCATTTCCAACCAGCAAATATCCAAGATTGGGGCTTTTTTCAAAACCCAATGCAATAGTTTTCGGGCTAAGTGGAGGTGTATACACAGCCTTTGACAACGATGATCGTAACTTTAAAGGAAACACTAGAGAGGAAATGGCAAGCATACTACGAGGCACTGTCATCAATCAAAAAGATAAAAAAGGCTACTATGGCTGCAAAGAAAAGTTTTCGGTGGCATTTCCAGTGCACCCCAGGGTAAATACAAGCACGGCACTGCATGTAGTAAGTACGTCGCGGATCAGCAATAATCGAGTTGACAACCGCAGCAACTACTATGTGTTCCGGTATAATGGTTCTGTCTTTTATGCAAGGCTTTCAACGTTTGATTTGAGCAGTACAAATCCCAAGGCCAATTCTTTTGAAGATCTTATAGCACGACCTGTAAGCCTTCCTGATGATAGCTTTTCTAGCAAGCGAAAACAAAATATAGCCAACGCAAACAAGAGCAGTAGTATGAAGAGCGTGGTTGAGTATATGACGCAAGGAGTGGGTGATGAATCGTTGAACAGCCAATCACATCCTGGGGCCAAGCTAGGAACGTTTCCAGTTCTGGAAAACAACGACATGTTTTTGAATAGTAAGAGTTTTAGTGGAAAGAGTATAATAGAACTTCGACAGAACAAGATTACTAGAAGAAAAACGATGCCATCTTACACGCGGTTTTCGCCAAAGGAAAAAATCAATGTTGATAGACCCGAAAATCCAGTCATACAAAGTGTATCGGCGGTGATGCTGGGTGTAAGACGATCAATGACCACTGATAGAGATAGAAAGCCGCCAACACCGACAATAACTTCAAACATTAAAAATTATATTGTGCTACAGTTTTACGGGATGGGCCACCCATCTAAAAAAATTACACAAGAGCTAGTGGAATATATATCGACGCACTTGTCTTACCATGCAGTATTGCCTGTATTGAGTTTGCATTTGGAGAGAAACTCGCGAATGACAAACGATGATCTAGGATTTATTTTTGATGTTAAGAATAACAAGCCGATAACGATATATCTACCATTAATAAGTTTTTCATCGATATTTAAAGATGTCCATTGCTTTTCCAAAAGCCTTGATGATGACGCCTTCAATTCTACGCTGGTTCATATCTTCAAAACTAGTATAAATCAGATTATGAATTTTCCGATTTTGGTGCATTTACAAAACCAGGCCAAGACCCTGATTGGTAGGCAGCTGGAGCTTAACTACCTGCCTATTTTAAAACAAACGCTCCCAAAGCTCCAACAAATGAAAATTTTTAAAAATAGCAACAAGAGTGCAGCTGTTGACAGGGAAGCGCTAGAAAGACACCAGCGACTAGATTTGGCCAAGTCAGGGTTACTGGCCAGCTATACTTATTTGTACAATTGCAATCCACACCTTACTACCATTTCTAGTGCAACATCAACACCATCAGCAACTTTAACACCCACTCCACAAGTAGCTCCCTCATCACTAACCGCCTCGTCGATGAATCATATAGGCAATTCTAGTAATATTAATGGTATCTCATCAGATGTTCAGACAAACATTACACCCAACGCTGGGTTTGGCCAGGGAATCTCTGTGTTACAAGTAACACCACTGGATGTTAATTACAATATCGACTGGGAGGCTATGAACCCCAGCAACTCAATTTGCGCAAATGATGACGCTTTAGATGACAGCCAACAATTTTCCGCATTGGGCGCGAATTTCGAGAAGGTTATTGACCAGGTGAAGCTTATCTTTGATATTATCGAAAACTACATCGGTCACATGCCCAGCTTTATAGCTGAACAGAAGGGTATTGTTGACGAACATGTGACTACACCGAATGGGAATAGCAAGGATATCGTACTAACGGGGATGATAGGCGTCACGCTATGGAGTATTGGCCATATCAACGAGGTTTCAATTATGAAGCAAGTAATCGATATTTACAAGCAGAGTATAATTGAACTCTTCATGGAAAGCATTGTTTCGCCCATTTTAAAATCGCCAAGGTTTTCAAAGCGATTTCTTTGCAGTAAACGACATGATACAGTTCCAAACGACTTTATAGGATTAATATATCAACTTAGTATGGTATTTAGTAATCGAAGATACAGTATAAACACAGCAGAGATACAGTACAAAGCATCTACCGCTAACATCAAAAGCCTTACAAGAAATTTTGAGTCTCTATTGAAAACATCATCATCAGCTATTGACGAACTAAACGTATATCCAATATTTTATGATCTGGAGGGTGATACAAAGGAAAAGGAAAAGGAAAAGCGAAGAGCATGGAGACGACAAATTCTCGACAAGCTTGGTGCTGTGGAATTGAAAACAGGCCATAGCGAACCAAAACGAGTTATCGAAAAAATAAAAAATGGCGCGTCTTTGCTTGTAGGAATTACGTGGTATACCCTAAAATCCAATACTGATGGTAATATGTCTTCCTCATCTTCTTCGTCGTCATCTTCTGTATCATCTTCGTCTCGTTCGTATCCTAATCTTAACAGAGCGTTCAAGAAGAACAACTTGGATCATCGGTTTTATAAGGGAAGAGTTGTTACACGAGCTGATACTGCAATGTCAACAAGCCTGGATTTGGCTGCACTTATGTACAATGTTGGTGAAGAACACAAATACAGGGCTAAAAACAAGGGATATTTTAAATCAAGTAAAGCTGAGCAAGCTTATAGACGAATTAAGAAGGAGGCTGCAAAATCGAAATATCCATATCACGAATTTCTTAATGCAAGTAGACTTGACATTAAATTTCCCAGGGGCATGGTGAATGACAATAAAAAGGGGGTCAATCCATCGATTTCGTATTATGGAGTCCCCAAGTTTATATGTAAAAGTGAATTGTGTAAGCCCGTAATGAGACATGTATTGCTGACGGTTCAAATTACTCGTGATACAGTTCGGATTTTAGGGTATAATGTTAACCCATGGTATTTTGAAACATTAAAACGAGCAATTGGTTACAAACTTAAAATTGAACAACTTCGGTACGAGGCAAACAGTATAATGACCCTGCATCAGTCGGGCCATTTTGAGGGTGCAAAACGCAGTTTGGCTCGATTTTTAGATGAACACAGGGATTTTCTTAGCGCAAACGGCGGAGTGGATGAACAGGCTGCTATTATACAGTTACCAGATAAGTTGGATTTCTGGATGGACTCGGATTTAATTCGAGATTTAATCAATCACTATGACGAATCAGAAAATTTGGTTCTAGGAAACCAAGTACAGCGTTTACGCACAAGCGTGTATCACGAGCTACTCTTAGACAAGGACAATGTAACTTTCAAAAAGGCGCATCACCAACACCTTCAGTGGGCAAGGCAAATGGCATACGTCGATTATACTTTACCTCATATGCCGTTTTCTGTCGGAGATATACTGTTTGATACGGCATCGCGACTCATTAGAACATACGACTCGCGATTACAGCTGGTGTTATGGTTGACAAAGTTAGGAACGATAGCAGATTACTGGTATTACCTGTGTGTTGATCAATCGCGGTTGAACCAACGGTATAGAGAAATCTCTGCTCTGGATATCTACGAACTACTGAGCAAATCGCGTGTGTTGTATTCAATAACTGCACCTTTTTATCTCACTAAGGCGTTACAACCAAAGACATATAGTATTGAAGGGATAAATAAATATTTCAAGGTGCTCAGTTTTATTCTCAGGAACTTTGCGCAAGAGTACGTAAACTATTTGCGATGTATTGGAATGTACGAAGTGGAACGGATTGAGCGGAGGGTAGCTGTGACTAGTGAGAGTGGCGAGCTGACCAGTATGTTTGGATTTCCAAAGTGGATTAAAAACAAAATTATGGTCGACAACCTAAACAATAAAGGGGCTAAGCTGGATTCGATTAGTGTTTATGATTTGTTTTTAACATTCCCTACAATACAACGGTCATTTGTGTTGATAAAAGTCAAAGTAGAGCCAAACATGCTTAACTTGAAGGTATATGGACTGAGCGATAACCTATCCAATTTGGCGACTACTGTTCCTGGTTATACCAAACCAACTGTTTCAACTGCTGAATTAAAACAGTTAGCTTATCACCTTGGTCAAATGATTAAGTTGCTTCAGATAAAATCGTTTAGTTATGATTATCAACTAAGGTGTTATATCGAGCTGGCAAGGCTATTATCCACTTCATACATTGCATCCAATATTCAGCCTACCAACACTGCTGGCCAATCTCAAACTCAAACTCAAACTCAAACTCAAACTCAAACTCAAACTCAAACTCAAACTCAACCTCAACCTCAATCTCAACCTCAACCTCAATCTCAAACCCAAACTCAAAACCAAAACCAAACTTCTTCATCCGACGAGGACGGAAGAAGTGCAACACACCCTGGCGGAACCAATATAGACTTTACAGTGAATTTACTGGTAGTAATGTCATTACTGGGAAAGATTCCTTACTATTCAGTACAATACTCCTCTCGAAAACTCGTCAAAATGATATTCCCACTGATTGATGACGAAAAAGATAGCGACAAGTCTTTGTTGGATCCGAAATGCTATAACCACCTCTTTGGAAAGAGTGTGGTGGAGTATTTGATTCATAACTGCCGGGCTTATGGATATCATTCCTCAGCTAAGCAATCAGCGTCACAAACAGTTGGAAACAGCATTATTTACAAAAATTTTGATGACAAACGTCATGTCGAGATGTTTACAATTATTTGTGAATGTTACTATTGTGCACTCTCTAAAATGAATTTAGACAGGAAAAATGACAAGGTTCCCCATAGTAACGGCTCTTCTATGTATAATTTGGGCTGTTACGCTATTGAAGATACGGATCCTGATACCACAGATTGGATGAAATCAGTAAGACGCCAAGCCAGTGAATCAAACACCCATTCCAAACACGACCCCATTTTTGCCGTTGGTTCTTATAAACTAACCGAATCTGAAAAGACAAGGAATTGGACAGTATTCAGTGTATCGTCGTTTAACGAATCTTCTACCCCGATGACAGCAAATTCTAACCACGAAGCCAATGGCGCAAATCTCGATATCGATCCCAGCAGTGGTGTCAACGACCCAATAAGCAGGATGGCATGGATAGATATGTTTGATTGGCAGTTGAAAGCTGTAGAATGGGTCAGAAATCCAGCTTCGTTGAATTATTCGGCCGGCATCAACGAATCTAGCCTCACTTCTGATCATTCCTGGGTGACAACGACCATGAAAGATCTACTTACAGCCGCCCAGTTTGACTACATTCGCGAATGCTTATGGGATGATTATTATGCACTACTGTCGCTGAAATCGGGCTTTAACCACTACCTACTATTCTTGGTTCAATATCTTGAGTTCATTCCTGACTCCACTTCTGTATACAACGACGGTTTCAAGTTTAATTACATGGATACAAATACCTTGAGGGCCCTGTTAGGCTATCATCAATCCTTGTTTCTTGCAAATTCCGTGCGACCATCCATTGGGCAAAAGTCCACTCTAAGCCCCTTGTCCACTAATACAATCGACTCTTGTGGTTTTTCTACTTCATCGATGATTCAAAGCCCCACATTGCAATATCTCTCAAAAGTTAGAAAACTATCCAACCTTTCCACAACCTCGTTTGGGGACAACTACTCGTCCTCAAGCCACGTTGAAACACCATATAAAAGACCCTCGATAGCTAGTACTCACCTACAAGTCCCAAAAACAAACTTTTATGGTCCCCAGCAATTACCATCTCCGTCTAACGTCGAAGGAAGTTTGCCAACAAAAAACATTACCTTGAATTCCATAGCTGTTGTGAAACCTTCTCCACGAAATAAGACTAGTTTATTTAGTGATGCGGAAGGTCCAGCCCCCAATAGTTTCTTGAAGGCCAGAAAAAAATACCTATCTCACAAAGCAAACACAAAATCCCTAACTATTAACCCACCTCTTTCTATTACGACCCATAAAAAAAAATCGCTAAGCAATATAATTGTGAAAAACAACGCTAAAACTGTTGCCATGTCTACCAACACCGGATTCCCAGCATACTTCAAGCCGTCTCTAAAAAGATGTTGGGTTTGCAAATCACATTTGAAATACTTTATTAAAATCAAAGCTGCTCCAAAGAGCCCTGTTACTTCTCATGTTTACAAAAAGAACAGTCCGGCGGATTCAGGTTCTAAATCAGCCGCCGCAATGTATCCAAGAGGATCGTATTATGAATTTGGTCTTGGATACTTGCTATTGAATATCAACTATAACCCAAAAATTGTTCGAGCGCGCTCTTTTAATTTCATAACTAATATTACCTGTCACACTGATTTGTTGAAAAACGAATGGCTGAAATCCCAAACGCCTCAACCAGGGTCTACCATTTTTACACCTGATGACAAGCTCAATAACAATCTGACTAGGCTAATACTGCTAAATCCATTCAGTGAAAACTATCTTGTCATTCTCTGGCTAACACAGATTAACCCCTCGTCTGGTGTTGCTGGTAGTAAGGTTGCGAAGTTGTTGGTCAGCTCTGATGAATCTGCGTTGGATAGATTGTGTGACTTGTATTTTGAAAACCCTGGCATTTCTTCTCCCAATTCACGCAATCAAAACGAGGATATTATTGGGCATGGATTCTCACCGGCCCGCCAAGATGTAAACGGTATTGGATCGTACACCAGCGATATCACCACCGAGCAACATCCATCGACTTCAAACAGCAAGTCCAACTTTTTTGGTTCATGTGGAGCTGGAGATAGGTGGTATATCTTAAATATCAAGTGTGTCTCCAAATTACGCAAAGTAGCTGTGCAAATTGGTGGAGAAAATCGGCGGGATCATGAGTTAAGCAATGTAGAAAAGCGACATTTGAATCTGATTTTCTCTGTGTTTAATGGTGGACATTACCACAGTAATTTCTCTTAGATAAATTCAAGTATAATATATACACATCATCCAATTATTGTTGCATCTGCTTTCCACTTGAACTATTCACGTTTAGTACTTTATTTTTGGGCGTGATTTTTTATTACCGAGTTTTTGTAGCTTGTTAATAATATATGTTATGTAACGTACATGGGGGAGGGGAGTACAAAGAGCAATTTTTTCTTATTTTCCAATATAAAATCACCTGCTTTTTTTCAACATAGTATATTTTTGGTTATTTCAAAACGTTTTTTGGGTTTGTCATTCTTTTGACCTAACTTTTCAACAAAATGGAAAAGAAAGTTTGCCACATTCTGCTTTTTTTTTTGTAAAAAGTATTAAGCGTTTTACCTTTCCAACTTTGGTGGAACAGCAGCTAGTCGAGTTTTGATAATCCCATTTAAGCTGAAGTGTGTGAGATTACAAATTTTATAGCAAATATGAAAAATAAGGTGTTCGCTTCAATGCTCTCCTCTCCTCTCCTCCCCTTCCTATTCCTTGTCTTTTCTGCTTTTTCCAAAATATCACTCTCAAATTTTATTCCTGCAATTTCAAATTGCGCTAAATAATTATTTGAATGGAGCAGTTTGTAAAAGCAGATGAAAAAAAAGGAATAGTTATCACTTTTGTTATAAAACTTGAACATTTTACGAAAACCAAAACTAAAAGTCTCCAAACGAATCAATTCAATCGCAATGAAGTTGATATCCGGGCAAGTTAACGGATCTAGCTATAAATTCATGGCGACGTGGTACAAGGGCGTAAAGGACACAACCAAGTTGGTCGAGTTGATAACAACTCCAGATTTTGCTCAAACCCACGATTTTGCGTTTATTAATGCTCACTCAGTTCCAGGCATTAAATGTCTAATAGCTGCTGTAAATCGAACTATCTACTCCAAAAACACGTTCCAACTTAAAACTGGAAATGCTTACACAGAGGTTATTTACAATTTATCGCCGAGTACAAGTGTAAGGATTTTCGCTGATTCATTTAATTACAAAGCACTTTATACCAGTCACATTTTCTCTGAATTATTCGCTTATTAAAACTATTACTAACACTTTGTCTTGTTTTTATGCCATTTTATCAAAAACATAACAGATTAAAAAGTCTGTCGAGGCGTTTGGGATTAACAGTAGCACTACAAATATTATAATTTTGCGAATTGGGGATGATACGGACAAGGTATGTTACTGTATATTAATACTTCTTAGCAGTGTATGTTCAATTTAATTTCTTCATTCTATTTGTTGCAATAGTTTGAGACTGATTTAAGAAAGTTTAACGATGAAAACAATGGAATATTGGGTATGGAATGGTCAGATATTACTGAAGCAGAAATCTTCAACAATTGTAATTTAGAATCGCTGTCAAAAGTAAGTGGGAGCCAGAATATTTTGGTATCAACCGTTGCCCGAGAGTATTAAGCG